>JANXHW010000001.1:227747849-227777849 GCA_026170595.1 Plestiodon gilberti rubricaudatus | reverse complement strand
GGTGCATATAACAAACCTAAATGCTGCTGTTGTTTTTTAATAGAAAAGTACAGTGAAAATCAAACTTCCCTTAAGGGCTTTCCAGCAGTGAATTAAAAGTGATGATAAATTACATTAAAACCTCAGATCTCCAAAGACAACAAAGAACACAGACAGAAAAAAGACTTACTAATCCTAAAATCCAAATATTTCTCAAGTAAGTGGTGTGAGCACTGGTCAAGTAAGACCTTTGTTGGTATCCCCAAAAATGTAATCTCCAAGCTGAAGAATGGCAGCTTGCAGAACAGCTGGTGAATAGGATTAATGTCAGAAGAAAGAAATAAAACTCAACATATGTCCAAGCCTGCGGTGCTGGGACTGAGCATGATTGTACCCCGACGGATACCATGTGTACAGCTGGAAAGTGCCACTGTGCCATGCTTCCATACCCCACAAGGTCATTTCTAAGTACAGCTAATAACCAAAGAGCAAATTAAACTTTTCCTAAAGAACTCTGCGTCTGAAGGAACAAACAAGCCCCATTACCTCAAATTTTACAGCAAGTTCTTCATCCATTGCAGATACTTTGTGTACAATGCTCCATCCAACAAAAATGAATCAGCACTATTAAAGCTGACAAATTATGTTAGGTCAAATACAGTTTTAAATTGTTTAAATGTCTTACCTATGCTTAATGCTGACATAGAACCTCTTTACGTGAGGAGCAGATATCGTACGTTCACTTCCCAGTTAAAAAAAATCATCAAATGTCACAAATATGTCAGTGATGATAATGCAATGCACAATATCTATATAATTGCAATTTGCCTAAAATTCAACAAAGGGTATTTTTTCCCCACACCAATATCATGTTTTGTAATCAATACTCTTTATAAATAAACCTTCCACTTAATCTTCTTTAAGAAATAACCTAGAAAACCAATGACATATTTAGCTACCACAATGAGTTACAGTGTGCGCCAGTAACACTACAAAAATGTTCAGAAACCCACTGATGTCATCAGAATTTGAACGGACAAATTCTCTGTAGCAACAGTCTGCTGTAGCAACAGACACTGATTGCATTAGTGATTAAGATATGGCCTGATCTTAGTCTTCATCAAATCAAAGGCAAAACAGCTTTAAAAGATACAGGTTAAGGCACTAAAGTGCTACTTTAAAGCATCAGTGTAATTTTACACATTGAAAAGAATGACAAACGGCAAACTCAGCACTGAGTGCTGTGAAGATTCAGTGTGAAGTTCAGAAACATAAGCCAATATTCACATCCTGGATCACGTTTAAAGATACCTTTCTTCAGTTCATAACATTACTGGAGGCGCGGATGTGTGTGTGGATGTATTTTGATAAGTTTCAAAGTTACTAAAAATGTCTAAAGAGTAGGCAGCATAGTATTGTCTGTAACTTTTCTGGCAGTTCCCCAAGAACCCTGCAGTGAAATGTAACCCAACACATTTTGACCATGTGGAAAAGATACACCTTTCAAAAGATGCAAGCATGAAGTGGTACCTCCAGATTGAACACCAACAGAGAGCCCATCTGTCATAATCAATTCAAAATAGCAACAGGCATCCGGAAGTGACATTTACATTTATTCAAATTTTATTAGCTGTAATAGGACCACCTTGATTGCTGGCACCTATAGATTAGAGTGAGTCTTGAAACCACAGCCAATCACAGTCTCTACTGTGAAAACAGTATTTAGCAGAATAAGGAAAAATACAGGGAAAAGATCAATGAAGAGGCATGATAGCTAGCTGATCTTTTATGGTATTTAAGATTTCTGTATCCGGTACAGAAAGCGCACACGCATGTACACGTACGTACACACACACACACACACACACACACACACACACACACACACAAGTGGGCTATAACAGTGCAATGCTATGCATTTACTCATAAGTCCCACTAAATTCGATGGGACTCACCCCCTAGTAAGGGAGTTTGAGATTGCAGCCTAAATCATCTTATTCAGCTACAATATCTGTTCTTTGTCAGAATAAACTTCATATGACAGAATTTTGCCTCCTAGGAGACGTGTGGCTTTCCTGTACCTAATTTGCTTTCAACTGTGGTTATGCTTCTGCTGTTTCTATCACAAATACTGCAACACCACACATACAGGTAATCAACTAGTAATATTTTTCTTTTAAATCCCCATTCCACAAATAAACTAGATTACACTTAATTGCTCACAAGTTCATCACTAATTTATTATCTTTATGCTGCAGCAAAGAAATATTGTAAGGTAAAGGGCAGACTCTTAAATTTGATCATGGAATTTTATCCTGGTTTTTCTCTAAAAGACAAGTGACTTTGGCCTTTGGAATATATTTTAGTAATCCTATTTCAATTGCTGTAACAAAAGTAACCATGCTTTTTACACCCTGTCAATTCATGATCATCTGGAAATACTTTACCTAATGTATAGTTGTCAATTGTTATACCACTGGATATCCAGAAAGTCTTTCCCTTTTCTATTCAGATGTAAAACAGTGGGAAGGGAGAAGATACTGGGTGTGTATATTCCATACAGAACAATTCTATTCATCAAATGGATTATACTTTCTAGCACCCACTTTCTGCAAAATCTTTATCCTTCTAACCAGGGCCTAATAAAAACAAAGTTAAGCACATTTTACACTCCCTGATTCAATGGTAGAATTAAGAACATGCTAAAATCAATGGGCCTTTAGCGTGCTTACCGTAGTTTTGGCTGGATTAAGTCCTTATTCTACAGCCTTGCAATAAATGGGCAGAACAATAAATAATTCGACTGGAGTTGAACCAACTATGAATATGCTGGGTTAAAGCCAGCCCATTTCTGAGGTCTAGTATCATTTTGGTTCTATGAATAGGGCTCTGAAGTCACAAACAAGTGCAATTAACCTTCTATAGTAACAATTCTATATTCTATGTTCAGGCAAAATTCCCATTCATGTCATGGAAGTTTTGCATGATTATGGAAATGTCAAGGTGATTTCAGTACACCTTACAAGAATAGCATGTTTCTTCCTTCTGACAACTAATTCTGCTAATTATTTCCACACATAATGTTTGGCTATTTGAATAGCATTTGGAGGCAGAGCTAACTAATATTATAGAAGGTTTTATTTGTCATTGCAGAAAAAGGAAAGAAAGCTATATCACATTAATATCCCCTGAATTGTTTAAAGGATTTTTAAGATATTAGTTTAAAGGGTTTCATAATTTCAATTTCTCCTTTTTCATTTAATAGTAGACATTCATTAAGATCCACACACTGTAATAAATTATAATAATTTCAAATAAGAATTAAATTACTAGGTAGCTACAGAAAGAGCCATTTTTTTCCTTAGGTAACCTGTAATCTAACTGTCAAATTTAAAATCTATTCCCAATCAACTCTTCACAACATTCACATTTATTCATCTATGTTAAATTAATAAAAGGTGTGAATAATACTGACAAAATTGATCATTATTGTTCATGCAGATTAAAGAAAATTATAAGGTAATCTCAGATGTAAAAGGGATGGAGGAAAACTATTAAAGATCTTGTAAATAAATTCATCCTGTGCTTTAAAAAAAAAAGGCTCAAGCGACAAACTTGAACAAGACTTATTTAAATTGTCGATGGAAGCTATTTCATAAATTATACAGTACCGTATTTAGACCATAAAACACTCTCTTTGGTCTTTTGTTTAAAAATAACAGCGGTGCTGGTTTTTAAAGAACTATATCTCAACAGTAAAGTTTTGACAAGCTGAAAAGATATCACATTGAAAATAATATCCAGGAATGAGAAACTTGATGTTCTATTCAAATTCCCATAGGCCTTTTACTAGGATGCCAGTGACCACTTCTTACAACTTACACCTATGTCTTCTTAGCTTCACTTGGAATGATATAGAACAGCTCTATTAGAAATATATCTTTGCAGACAAAGCTGAGGCTCCATCTGACCATTCACATTGTTGGTCAGCTGAACCAATAGGAGTTATCAGTTCACCTGGGAATTTAATATCACATCACCTTTTTATAATCCTATGCAAAACTCAACACAATCTCCAGAACAAGATATCGCTTTCTGCCCATTTGTCTTATTTATAAAGTGAACCATGTCAGTAGCTGTTACCACCCACACCAATCCTAATAAGAAGAAAAAGAGAGATGTGTTGTTTTCAGAATACAATCAAAAGCACAAGTGTAAGGACATTAATGAAGTTGCATGCTAGTGCATCACAGTTCATGCACATTATGGCTACATTTTGGAGGGGTTTGAACCACAAGATTCTGTGAGGATACACACTCATTTAATGGCACATTGTTACGCCACATAATGACCACATTGTTACGCCACAGTCCCATTCAGTGGTAACCAGCAAGACTTCAATGTCATTTGATAAGTCACAGAAGATGATGCTCTGGTCAACAGACTCTGTGACATAAATGTCTCAGTAAGACAGAGAATGCACAGATCCTAACTATCTGCACCCACCATCTAACAGTTCCACTTTCCCTTCAGATTCAAATTCCAGGGACAGTTTCCAATGGATTGGAAATGTAAATGACAGAAAATGTAATCTACAGTGCAATGCAGCCCAGGAGCACCTCGGGAGAAAGGGACGCTCATCCCCTTTCCTGGGTGTAAGCCAGCCAGGGCCGTATAGGCCTCCTTGAATGTACGCCAGGACGAGACCTGGCATACATTTGGGGAGGCGGTGTGAGGCTGTCCCAGGCTGGGAATGGGCATAGGATATTGGCAGAGTGCGCCGCCAATATCCTATGCCCCCTCCCAGCCTGGGCCGGCCAATGGCCCCCCTCCCTTGCCGGCCTGGCCCACCCGTCCCTGCCCCTGCGCCAACTGGACTAGGCCTTACCTGGGTCATCTGGCGCATATTTGGTTCTCCGGGTGTGTCAGTGGTGCCAGCCTCAGCGCTGGCGCCACTTTCACCCGAGCCATGGCAAACATGCTTCATGGTACATTTGCGACAGTTTAGAGTGGCGGTGCGCACACTTCACCACTCTAAACTTAGGGTCCAATCCTATCCAACTTTCTAGCACTGATGCAGTTGTGTCAACAGGTCGCACGTAGCATCCTGTGATGGAGGGGCAGTCACGGAGGCCTCCTTGAGGCAAGGGATCATTTGCTCCCTTACCTCGGGGCTGCATTGGCTCTGGAAAGTTGGATAGGATTGAGCCCTTAGTGAGGATTGCGCCACGAATCTAAGAAAATGTAGTGGCCTATAAAGAACTGCAAAACACTGAATTGTTCTGCAAATTAAAGGAGGAGGGGCTTAATAATTACTCCTGTATTACTTCAGGCGTTTAATACCTGCTTCAAACAAACAAATTTCTATTTGTAAGTTCTCTTAATATTGAAGGGCAAAATACTTTAAAGCATCTTGAACCTAACGCTGCTCTTGTGGAAGTCACTGGTAACGTACCCTGGACTGCCATAGAAGCTACATTTGGTCAATCCAAAGACCTTTTTAAAATTCCACCAGCTTTTTTCCTGTTAATATGCTCTGTGTAATCCTAATGGCTGCCTAAACGTCCCTTCATTCCAATGAAATATATTCACAGGATTAACTCATTGTACACATTGAACAGTTTTCCTCTCTTGCTACTACAAGTTGGAAAACAACAAACAGGAGAGGCTTGCTTCAGTATCTACTCCACGACACAAAAAAATATCACAACATTCTATTTTCTTAAATGGAAATAAAACTTAGCAGTCAACTTCAAGCTCTTTAAGACATAGAGCCTGAAGAGAAACTTGAAAAACACAATGCATAAGTTGTGTTGTAATCACATCAAGCAGCTGAGCCCAAAGAAGGCAGGCAATGGAATGCCATACAGTAATCAGCACTGTTGACTAATCAGAATTTGAGACACTAGAAGGTAATAAGGGTATTATAAAGAATGGCTTATTGAGGGAGCAGCTGTTTACGGTTAGTTTACTGTTTAAATGAGTTTGTCTAGATTGCTGTGGCACGTTTTTGGTGAACAAAAAAAAAAGCACAACTTTATTCCTTTAAAAATGATCATTAGACTAGGAAACAAGAAATCACAGAGTAACTGGCAAGCTTTCAGAAGGCAAGACGATACAGCTAGTCCCTCAGAAGGAATTATTTGGGTTTGGGGGATTTCTGATCATTGACAAACTCAGTGGCTCTGGCAGCTTCAAAAAAAAATCACTACTTTTGTTGCCATGGGCAATGAAGATGAGGTAGCAATGAAGAGTAGCAGGCAAAGAGTAGAAGGGTGAGAAAATGGGGAAGGTGACAGACTATAAAATAAGAACAGCTACTACCGTCTATTAAAAATGGTATTTAGGGTGCACTACTACCAAATCAATACAAATAAAAAAAAACCACTTATTTAAATATATTTTATGGATGCAAACAAAAACAACTGCGCTGAGTTCAAGCAAAAAAAAATTAGTAAGTACCGGTATATGTAAAACCAGCAAATACAAACTATTTTTAAAGCACGTGCACGCGCATGCACGCACGCACACACATACACACACACACACACACACATCATTGAAAACAGACAACTCACCCATAACTCTCAGACAATAATCAGCCTGTTCAAATCTATTTGTCATACAGTTGTTCAACTATTTGGGTTTTGTTTTTTTTTTAATTTCCCTTTCAGGAAACCAAATTCTGGTTTGGCATCCAAAAACATCTATGAAGAGCTCAAAGCTTGAAGACAGCCGAATAATACTAATGGAAATTTATCATAATGCATTATTTAAACATATTCTACTTTGGGCACCAGCCATCTTGGTAATATTTAAAAGCAGTCAGCCAGCAGTGGAAACTCTGATACCTTTTGTAACAGTTCACATGTCAAACTGGCAAAGTGCCCACAGCGTACAGCAGAAAAAAAAATCTATTTAATGTCTGCCCCACAAGGCGACATGAGGTTTGATTGGCAGAAAGCAGAGAGTGGCTTTTGATCATGTGTCCTAACAAGCAGTTCCAGCTCCTGTCTCTTCGGTTGAACAGCTCCACATTGCCTATTCAAACAGAAGTGACAGGCCACCGCACTAGTCTTTGGCTCTAGTCTTGCACAGTGGGAACTATGCTGGAGACAGAGCCACTGATTAAATAGAGCACTTTTTTTTCCCAAGACAAGCAGGTTGTCTGAATCAAAGTTGGGCAGAATCAATTCAACATTATTAAAAGAGGATATAAAACTGGAACTGAGTGATGTTAGGCCAGTTTGTACAGCCTCGGGGATTCGCAGAATGACAAGGGGGATAAGGAATGGCAAGGTTTACAAAGCAGGGTCAGAAATTAGTTACGACACCTTGGCCATTTTCCCATTGCTTCAGGTTCCCTGTACTTCAAGCCCACTAGTTTCTTTATAGCCTTCCGTTTTAGAAAATCTCTCTCTCTCTCTCTCTCTCTCTCTCTCTCTCTCTCTCTCTCTCTCACACACACACACACACACACACTCACTCACTCACTCACTCACTCACTCACACACACACACACACACACACACACACACACACACTTCGCAGTCTTAGCAGGATATAAATCTCTTTTTAGCAAAACGCTATCGTGAAACCTAAAATATATTTCTTTTTCTGAATTTATCTATTTCTAGTTACTACGCAGCTAGAATTTTTGAAAAGTGTTCTCAGCATGCATGACTGTATATGTCATGTATAATTTGAGCTAAAAAAATTAAATGTCTCCCTCCCAAAAAGAACAAATGCTTAAGATTGTTGTTTTATGGTGGAGTGTTTCTGTTGCCCTCCTTTGCAAGTGGTCATTAACAAATTTACCATTTTTTTAAACAGCAAGCTGACGGTCATCTGCAGTCTGCTGAAATGCTGAGGCAATGCTCCCAATAAGATGCCTGTCTGGTAGGTCGATTATGGGATTGGGAACACCAGACAGCAGCTATGCACAGGAATGGACAATTTCTACTATCCCTGCAGCAAAAGAGGGACAGTTGCTGCTACCTTCTGAGCTAACCTTCCACAAACCACTTTTCCACTTTTTGAAGGGTCAGGAAGCTGTACAGCCACGTCTTGCCCACTGGGGCACAGCCACGTCGGGCCAGTCGAGGCTCTGCTACGTGGTCATCAGAGCAGTGGAGCCAAGTAGCACCTACCATGCTACAAAGTCCTACTAGTACTACTAGTAATACCAGATAGAAAGCAGCAAACAAAACCTTCTGTGCTTAGAGCATGGATCGAATCTCACTTGAGTATGCCATGAATGCTGCTTTGATTATTTTCCTTCATTCATAAGGATCTGAGTAAAAATAACGTAAGTCATGTAGACGCAAGGCTAGCTATCAGCTTGGACATATAAGATCTATTTCATTTCTGCTCTGCACTTACTGAAGAACGCACATAGTCAAAAGCTTGCAAATTATTAAGCTAATAACACTAAAAATTTTATTTCACCTATCCTGTGTTACATTGCAAAAAACTCCAGACAACAATAGTCAGATTCAGATTTCAGAACCTTTATTGGCATACAGACAACAATAGCGGGTGGCGCAGTGGGTTAAACCACTGAACCATGAGCTGTCGATCGAAAGGTCGGCAGTTCGAATCCGTGCGACGGCTCCTGCTAACCTAGCAGTTCGAAAACAAGAAATTGCAAGTAGATTAATAGGTACCGCGTCAGTGGGACGGTAACAGCGTTCCATGCGCCTCGGTGTTGAGTCATGCCGGCCACATGACCATGGAAACGTCTTCGGACAGTGCTGGCTTTTCGGCTTTGAAACGGAGATGAGCACCGCTCCCTAGAGTCGGACACCACTGGACTTAATTATCAAGGGATACCTTTACCTTTACTAGACCCAACTGAAAAGTCATGACGTGAGCAAACTTTAGAGTTTACTGTAACTCTTTTTCAGCTGAACATTGAAGGAGAGAGAGAGAGAGAGAGAGAGAGAGAGAGAGAGAGAGAGAGAGAGAGAGAGAGAGCCTTCAGCATGTATGTAATACTCCTAAGTCAGAATGGAACCGGTGTTATCAACATTTAATTACAATAAGTTAGAATCATACCTGGTGCAACAAGCTCTCAGAATGAAGTTGGAGTGAAGGAGCAATGACTACTTACAGGGGATCCATGTGTTCTAATCAGGGCCTCTGAGAGGGGGGTTAAGGGGGTAATCTGTACCCGAGCCCAGAGTGAAAAATGGGTTAAAAAGGGGGGCCTGGAGCAAAAAAGGGGCCCAGGAGCCAAATATATATGTAGGGAAGGGACCCAAAAGAAACTTTGTACCCCCTGATAAAATTCCTCTGAATGGCCCTGGTTCAAATGAACACTAGAGGCAGAAGTAGCCATTGCTTCTTCACACCAACATGCCTTGCTGTAACCTTAGTTGGTCCTATTAAAAATATGTTACTCTTTGCATTGTCTTCTAATAGACCAGGGGTGGCCAAACTGCTGCTCCTGAGCCACATGAGACTCTTTGACGGATAATGTGCGGCTCTCCGAAATATGTTGGCTGAGCTCCTTTTTGCGTCACAAGTAATATAAAAAGGTAAGTAACAAATTTTCAAGCTTTATAATTACTTACCAGGTATAAACTGAGAGTCCACTGGATTAAAACATGTTTAATGTTCATGGTGAGTAAATGTATTTAAGAATTTAAATGCTTCTTAAATATTGCAGCTCTCAAACATCTCTCTTATGGCTCTCAAACATCTGAAGTTTATCGCATGTGGCTCTTACATTAACCAAGTTTGGCCACCCCTGTAATAGACAAATATACCTGCCTGCATTTTCTTTATGGTGCAAAAGGAACACCAAACTTTAAGCAGAAACAAGTTTACAGCCAATTGTTAGAGAGGCACTGCACAGGCATTGCTGCTTATAGGGTTTTGACTCTGGCACACAAGGGCACAGCTGATGTCCTTTTACTGAACCCTCTTTCCAAAGCAGTAGCAGGTGCAACACTTGCCCTTGCCACCTGTCAACACAAGGGCAGGTCTCTAATTCCAACTACGACAGAATGCATTTCAAGGGGAAGCAATCCAAGATGGGGTCCAGCACCTGGCCTTGCACCCAAGGCCCATGATTCTGAAGCTCAAACCTCTTCTAGTATGTCACCAACAACCCAAGAGCCCTCACTGCTGAATGAATATGTGACCCCACAGAAGGCAAAATACTTAGGAACATGCCAGGGATTTGTAGGAAAAAAAACATTTCATTGCATAACTCCATTCACACAGATCTGTTTGACTATCAGTTATGCAAACATTCCCCATCCTGAAAGTATATCAGAATGGCCAGTAATAATCACAGATTCAATACTAGTTGTCATCTAGAAAGGTGGTGTAGCATAGCAGCTCAGAGTTATGAATCAGAACTCCTCCAGTTCAAATCTTGCCTCTGCCATGAGTTCACCAAGTGGCCTTAGACAAGCCACTCCTACTCAGCCTCAGTTCCCCAGAGCAATATGGAAATAACGTTTACGGGGTTGCTGTAAGAACAACAATACGTACTTGTGAAATGCTTTGAACACTCAAAAGTGCTATACAAATGCTGAATATTATTAGTTTGCCTGGAGATATTTGCACAATTCCTGCATATGCTACATTACATAACAGGGTTAGCTATAGCCAAGGACACGTTCCTGATTCAATCATCTTGCAGATATGATAATCTTGAGACTCCCAGGATTCATGGGGGAAAAAACAGAGATATACAGTACATGTACAGTTCTCAACTCTGGGTCCCTCTTTCACCTAATATCCACTGTGCTCCTTTCCTCCTCTTTGCTAACGTTGCATTAATCTGCAGTACAGTTAATACAATATAACATGAATGATAGTCAGATAAACTGATTCCAATGTAGTTTGTGCCCCCAAACTATAATAAAAATTAAAAAATATAATTATAGATTAAATTAGACTTGCAGTTAACCAGTTATTATTATTATTATTATTATTATTATTATTATTATTATTATTAACAACAGTATTTATATACCACTTTTCAAGAAAAAAGTTCACAAAGCGGTTTACAGACAAAAATCAAATGATTAAATGGCTCCCTGTCCCAAAAGGGCTCACAATTTTAAAAAAAAATGTAGAACACTACCAGCAAACAGCCACCAGAAAGACACTGTGCTGGGGTGAAAGGGGGGCAAGTTACCCAGGACAATTGCTTCCAGGTGAGCTGCTTGACAAAGTTTAGACTGAAGTTACACTGTGCCATTACAGGTCAGAGTAAGTGCGCTGGTAGCAGTTCTGTGGACTAGTACTATACTTATCTTCAAAGACGGCATTTTTAAAAATTGTGTTATTTTCTTATTTGTTCTGGTGATTTTCCTGGTTCTGGAATTTGAGGAGGAGGAGAGAGGAGGAGGAGGTATCGTTACAGTCAGCTAGTTTCTTTGCAATTTAAAAAAATGATTGTTCAAATAGCTCAGTACCTGACCACAGATCTCCAAATACATATTTCTAGTATCTTGTACAGAGGGTTTCCCCAGATTTTGAACCAGAGGCTGCTTGGTTTGAAATGCTAGGGATGGGCTGTGGGGCCATAAATATGCAAAATCTTGGACACTAGCAATGAACTATAAGCCCTCCTGAACCACACTGTCCTGCTTTGTAGTCTTTCAGATCAACATAAGAAGAGCCCTGCTGGATCAGGCCAAAAGCCCATCTAGTCCAACTTCCTGTATCTCACAGTGGCCCACCAAATGCCTCAGGGAGCACACAACAAGATACCTGTTATCCTGTTGCTACTCCCTTGCACCTGGCATACAGAGAAAAGCTTATAAAACCAGGAGATTGCTTATGGCTTGTAACTTGTGATGGACTTTTCCTCCATGAATCTATCCAATCCCCTTTTAAAGGCATCTAGGCCAGGTGTCATCACCACATCCTGTAGCAAGGAGTTCCACAGATTAATAATATGCTGGGTGAAGAAATATTTTATTTTGTCTGTTCTAACTCTCCCTCCACTCAATGTTAGTACATGTTTCAAGAGAAACACTGTGGGGTTTGCCTCTCCTTTCAATCTGTTTGCAACAAAACTGCCAATGCAAATTCCAAATAACAAATTAAAATATACTGGAGAAAACCAATCATGTAACAGGCACTGCGGGCAATCAAAAAAGTACTTAATTATTGAGCCACACAGAGACAACATTCTAGGAGGTACAACAGAATCACTGCCTCGATTTACAGAAACCTCCCTCAGAGTTCTAAAATACAGACTGTACAATTTTAGGAACAAGTGGACTTGGGTTCTTTTTTGGTGAGATAAATATAAAGAGAAAAAAACATTCAAAATACCACATTTCCAGTCCACCGCACGGGATTGCATGTTTGCTCTGGATCCCCAGGCCTTGTGAGACCACCCCTGAGCATCCCATTGGGCTGAGGGATGTGTAGGTGGGGCCTGACATGGCTTTAACAGGTGCCACCACACACCCCGACCTCTCTCACATGCCTCATTCTTTGTAAATCCCAAACCACTATTTTTTTTCACTCATCACAAACGTTTGGGACCAGGATACCGTGAGGACCTCCTGTTTCCACCTGAACATATTCCCACTTGAACATGAAACACCTTCAGGCTTTATCCATTATTTTACCTGGCTATACGTTCCTCCGGCTACTCATGTCTTATGCCGTTTTATGTCATTTAGCTATGGTATTTTATTGTTTTTACTGCTATCTTAAGCTTGCCACTTCAGCAGCTGCCTGAAAGGTGGGATAATTTCCCTGAATGAATGAATGAATGAATGAATAAAATCCTGTTATTTAGTGTTTGTAATGTGAGCTTCTTCACACTTCGTTTCTTTATACACTTTGTGCCAATCATAAAAACATGTCCTTGAAATGAACAGATAGTCTTTGCATGCAGACAACATGGCCAAACAATTTAATCAATTTTATAATTCTTTGCTCTAAAATATAAGTAAAAATAGCTTTGGAATGGAGGCTCCCTTATTCAGTTTGCTGATGTTAATTAATCTTACAATGGTGGTTCCTCTAAACTACTTTATACTCTCGACTCCAGAGGAAGTTTTCCTTGTAACTTCCTGGCCTGCCTGACAGCACAGCTTTCAGATTTGTCATATGGCAGCTTCATGCTAAAACAGAGCTGAGAATAGCAGCTATTTCCTTCACACACTTTCCCTTTCCCTCCCTCCCACCATCCTTCCTTACCAGCTGAGCAGGTCAGATCTTAGATGTAGTCATTTTTTGTGAATGCCTCTCTATTTCACTTGACAGAAACATAAAGGTGTCACAATTATTATTTTTTAAAGTAATGATAAAGGTATCCAAAGCTGAATAGCCTACTGAAAATAAGGAATATATTAGCATTTAAAATATGTAACTATGTTGAGCATTTTTACTGTCATTTCCTTAAGAAAAGCTGATCTAATTAGCTATATCTCCAAAGTGCGTACCTAGCATTTTTAGTATTATCATAACATTTTGCTTAGAGTTGACATTTTTATTCTGACAAGCACTGTCTGGAGAGCTCTCAATAAATAATACATTTACAATTTTCCGTAAATAAGCAGTGGACACAAATCGTTATCCTTACTTACAGCTGCCCCTCTCTAATAGCGCTTTTACAAGTAAGGTGACTATTCAGTCTAATGCAATCCTCCCAGTGCTCAAAAGACATTTTCATTCATTACCACGGTCACAAGCACTTAAAGCACTTTTAGGCGCTGTTGCAAAACAGCAGGAATGGCAGAGCAAATAAGACGAGATAAAACCAAAGTTCATCACCAAAGAAACCAGAGGTTGTTCACCTAAACAAATTGAAGACTGACTTACATAAGGTCAACATACATGCGGCTAATCCACACAGAGACTAGTTTCTTAAAGAGTTTTTCTTATTAAAAGCTGGAGAAGAGAGGAAAAGATTCAACCATAGCACTTAACCATAGTAATGGATCGCAGGGTCCCAATAATGTTTCCTATACACCAGAAAGTTTGGCAGTGAAATGTTAATTTTATCTATGGCCAAACCCATAAAACTGAAATTGCTTTGTGTGTTTTATTAATTCAGCAGTGAATGCAAATTCTCTTCAAACTCACCTTATCTGATAGGTTATTGACAAAAATAGCACAGTGTTGGCACACTGAGTGGGACTCCCATGATCAGAAAATGGCACTTATGTAACAGATTCCTGCATGGGAATGCAACACTAGGTCAAGACATCATATTGTTAAGTCCAGCTTTGGCAATGAGGCCCACATACTATTAACAGTTGTGGATCAAACTGCCCACGTGATTCCATCCATTAAAGTGTGTCATTCATTTCCAAAGCATAAGTAAGAACAGCAGCAACAAAGTCAATCAATTCCTGGGGACAAGTACATTTGGATTAGCATAACTTGTGAAATAAAGCTAAGTTTAATTTTAGTTTTAAAAATGCTTTGCATTGATCAAAGTTTCTCTAACCATTCTAGACAATAATGAATTCTTGAAGGATGATAATCATCACCACCACCACTGGCATATAAAACCTAAGTTGTTTAAAACAGAGACTGGTGCTTTCTTCAACAGAAACTGTGTAGGTGGGGATGTGGAGGAGATGAAAAGGATGTAACTGTACAACTAGGATTAAATCTAGATACTTCTCTTCTGAAAAGTTAAAGGGCATTTTCAGTACTGGTCAGCTTTGCCTCATCCAAAAGGCAAAATCTCCTGAAACTGAATAGCCCTTTAAGACTGGTACAGTGCTTCAAACTACCACGTGGAAAGCGTGTCCTGTAACAGGACATCAGCAGCACCCAAAATGGGTAAACGTGCTGACCATGGGAATTTAAAAACCATCAACATTTAAGGCAAAGCACAATTTTATGAGGATAAAACAAAACAGAGGAATATTCTAAAAAATTTAAGTTATGAAAACTATGCCAGCCTTCTTTGAAATTCAGTCTGACATTAGAAAAGCAGGAGGGGGGCTTTACAACAGCTTTTGTAAATTGGTTTAGCCTTCTGCAGTCACATTTCTGACTGACACAATACTGTAAAAGTGCAGTATTGTTAGCTGCCTTGGGGGGGAAATTGTATTAAAGGGCAGAACACAAATTTAGAACATAAACTTACATTTGACCACACTAGCAAGATCACCACTATAAAGGAAATATTCCAACACACCTGTTTATATACCCAAATTGATTCATCATTCAAACTGCATGCTGTATTATTGCTGTGTTATATTGAATGATGACCTCTAACACAAAAACAAGAATGGGAATTGGTTTATAAAAAGCTTTGTTGAAACATGATATTGTATTCCTAATACTGTACAGAATTAAGGGTGTGAGTGAACTATGAATGTGGGCCCTGTGTAATTGGGCCTTCGGACTTCACAGAAATGAAACGTCGTGTTTCCAGTGTGCCAGATCACTTGCCAGCCAAACATTTCACAATGCCAGAATAGCACAGTATTGAGATTTTAAAGGGAAATCTACCCTTCTAGCTATAGACAAGTAAGGTGGTAGTTGTTACAGTGATGCGAGATGACACATGATAAAATAATTAGTGTGACTCTATACCTTAGCCTACAAAGCTAAGCAGGCCAAGGAAAGGCGAATGTAATCAAAAACCACAACCAAATATTATTTAGGAGATATTAACTCCAAATAAATTAAACTATAGAAATGACCATATAAAACACCCCCAAATTACTGGTACATTCATATAGTACAATCCTGTGCGTGCTTTCTGGAAGAAAGCCTCATTGAACATGCTTCTGCATAGCATGAATTTGCTTCTGCAAATGGATAGGATTGGGCTGTTAATAACTTTAAAATTATTTTCAAGAAGAAAAAAAATGAAAGGAAGGAGATTCACTTTGGATGGGACACCATGTCTGGGGGCTAGAATCAGTTATCTCTAGATCCGAATTAAGCTTCTGCACCCAGGCAGATCTTCCTAACTTGGCCTGGATGGCAAGCATGTATCTATGGCTTGGCCATGTGGTTGGAGCAGTTGGTACCAATGCTCCAGCAAGAAGAAGCATGCAGCCCTCCAGATGCCATTGTAATATAGTTTGCAATTATTCTTCCTGTCAAAAAGACAGGCTTTAATCTTAGCTAGAGTCTGTGGTGTTAGCAGCACTTCCTGAGAGTCCAAGATTACAACAAAAAATTATGTTAGAGAGGAGCTGTGGATCCCTAATAGTGCAATCCTATGCATGTTTACGCAGAAGTAAATCCCATTCTGCTCAATGGTGCTTACTCTCAGGTAAGTGCGGATAGAACTGCATCCTCAGAAGGTCAGAGGAACTTGAAAGAAAATGAAGTTGCGTATTTTTGTGAACTGACATGAAAGGAGGACTGATTCAGTACATGAGCATTTCTCACACGTGTTCTAGACTTACAGGGATGATAGTGTGCACCTCACATTGAAGAGCAATGGCATTTGGCTGAAAGACAATTGGTCAGGCTTGTTGGAGCTGCTGCAGCTTCCATTTGTCCGATGATGCAAGTCAGGCAAGCTAAAGCTCCCATTCTCCAGAGATGCTCTCATTGGGCAGGAACCATAGTTCCTTGGGCATAAACCAAGGTAGGCTCACCACAACCTCCCATGGGAGACTTACCCCAAACGGATTCAGAAGTTTGGCACACAGGCTAGTCTGTCATAGGCACTAACTGCCAGCTACACAACAGTTGCTGGTTACAGGCAATGTGAGCTGCTCATGTCCCCTGCTGCCTAAAGGCCACACTTCCTCCTGGCTTAACCAACAAGCAGGCCAAATTCATTTCCCCTACTCAGGTTAACACAAGATCACAGTGACCCTGTCTGCTCAATCTCAAATCCTTGAAAGTTATAAACAATAAAGCTGTGGCTGGTTTTCAGCCCACCATGGAGTGTGGATCCTTTCCTCTCCCTGTTCATTGCAGGCATGAATTAGTCCTTACTACAGATTGTCGCAAATGTAGTCCTGTGCAGGGAAGGCCAAAGTCATATTGAGGTTTTTCGTCCGACCTATATAAAAGACTCTTCAAACCAAAAGCAAGGTATGCCTATTTCCAGCCAAGACACTTGTTTTTTGTGGTGTGATACACAAGACATGATGTTGGCTGAAGCACTATTATTAAGGAGAGATTAAAACAGCTGTACATTATGCTGAAGCACTCACTGTTCCTTTTACAGACAGACGGTCCTGGATTACAAGCAGCACTTGACCATTTAAATCACTACAACAACCAGATTTAACCAGCTGGACCATATTCTCTTAGGCAGGGCCTGTTGACTTCCACAGTCACAGCTGCTCAAGTGAAATTCTGATTAGACAACTTATTTCCAGGAGCCAAAAGACTCTGATTAAATATGTTTACTTAGACATGTTAAAGTCTTCAAATGTGTATTCATTTCCTTGCAACAGTCAGTTGTAGTAAGTAAGGCTCCTACATACAGTAATGACATAAAACGTACATCACATGAAGCATTTTGCTCTGTAGTGTGGCATGATGCACATGATCTTTTTCCCCCACAGGAGAAAGGCCATATGTTTATTAAAGCTAAACGGCAATTGGAAGGCTGTGATGGTCTACTGCAGAGGTGGACAACTCACTCAGCAGCGAAGGCCACACCAGAAATATATTATAAACCAGAAGGCCACAGCTAATTTGCATAAGTTAGTTGCAATAATTGGCTGAATTTGCATATCATTTTATAAATTTGGAAAATGCCAAGCTACAGTTGGTAGTCCTGCTGCACTTATTTGGCAACATGCTGTTCTGAAACTGGTGTCCCTAAATGTGACAAAAATATGTCAGTTTTATTTTATTTGCAGAAGTCCTCAGGCAAACTAGCTGTATCTTGAGAATGTTTATTGGTGAGCCCTGATATTCGGGTTAGAATATGGGGTGGATGCCACCGGAGTTTTGAATGTTAGTCCATTTCCAAACCACGTGACCCATTAAGTGTGACTAGTTAACTGTATGCCAGCTTTCTCTGAAATGACTGGCCAATATCATGGCCAATGGTTAATTCCTTCCCCAGCATAATGGACACAATATTTCTTTGCAATCAAGCAAACTCTAGCTAACAACCTACTGTTAGATTGGAGAGATCTGAAATCATCACACCATCCCTGGCAACAGTCAAATGCCTTAGGAACTTTGTCACTTCAGTTCTACAAAAAAAAAACCCGATGCACTAAACACATGAAATTACCTTATACATACCACTGTGGCTTAGGTAGGTCAGTACTATCTACACTGACCAGCAGTAGCTCTCCAGGATTTCAGAGGATTTTTTCCCCAGTCTAATGTTTTTAAGATATTAAGAATCTGCCAGATTGAGCATTGGCCAAAGAACCACACCTATCATAGGGTCCTCCCAACCAGGTTGACCTCAATGTTCAGTGCTGGTGTTAGAGGTAGCACCCAATGTTACAATACAGGAAGGTAGGGGCTACCACAGGGGCAGTGCAGGACTTTTTCCTAGGGCCTCGGCACTGCCCAGTTTTACCTGGAGATGCCAGGGATTGAACCTAGGATATTCTGAATGTAAAGGATGAGTTCTGCAGTGAGCCATGCCCTCGCCACCCACAGAGTTATTGAAACTAATTGCTTAAATTATTTCAACAGCAGGAAATTAGCTGCTAAAGGTTGAACCTTTAGGCCCATCCACAAATCAGGATATGTTGAGCTGCATACAAAAATGGGAGGTTCATAATTTATTTTTATAAATTTAGGCCAATTTTAACAAAGCAGGAATGATACTGTTTCAACTTCAGAATCTTATCAACTCCACTAATGTAAAATGTTCATCCTATTCTAGTGCACTCGGCCAAGAAAGACAGGACTTACAGCTTTATTTTAGCCAACAATTTGTGAGTATATTTAGCAATGTGTTATTTCAAACTAATGAACAACTAAACATGCCCCCAAAATTAGTCTATTGATTCAATAAAAAAGTAAGACTATCTGAGGTTCTGGAACATAATATCATAAAACTGGCCATATCTGTTGCAAATTAATTAAAACTTGCTGTAAATTCACAATGCCTATTTCCCACAACAGGTAATTGAGGTTTCTCATTAGAAGAAGCCAGCCAACAGTGTGAAAATAACTCAACAAGAACATGTAGCCAACATAAAATACACAGGTATTAAGATATGCAAATATGCAGAATTATCTCTTCTAAAGAAACACAATTTTATTCATCACTGAAACACTTTTGCCCATCTGGTAGGAATATCCACCATGAAGCTCTCTTAAATTCACTTACTTTTTTTCTTATGTGTGAGAGGGCATCTCATCACAATTAAATTAGTTTCAACACAAGCTAATAAACAAGCAGGGCAGAATTACACACACACACACACACACACACACACACACACACACACACACACACACAGGCATTAACAGAGGGGGGGAACCTAAATAGTGCTTACTCCTGAAATGCAAATGTACTTCAAATGCCATCCAAAATACTCTTGAAAGAAATCTTAGCTACTTTGCGACATGATCAATAATTTTATATCCCCTCTGTAAAAGATGATTCAGAACAAAATTTAAATTTAAAATAGTTTCCTATAGTCTTACCATCAAATTGAAGCCAGCAACTAATTTAAAAAAAATGAACTTCAAAACTCTAAATTTGAAGACAGATGGCTGTGAAAAATCTGGGACATCATCACTGTGGCGAAGCTTAAGACACCTATATAGAACATCTTTAACTGTGTGTTTTGTCATATAAAAACTCAGCCAAGAAATGGATGTAGAGTCTGTCATGGATCTACTTCTACATATAGGGTTTTTTTTTCCCCCTTGTCACTCTTCGATATACTGCAGTATCAGTTCTAAAATGGGCAAGTCTCAGGGTTTGACATTCTGGATTCATCCCATCTTCCTTTTCTTACCGTCAAATTTTATGGACTGGAGTCTACTATCAGGGTTTCAATCCACTGACATCTGACAAGTCTAGTCTGTTCTGTATTGCTAGACCTGTGTCACATTATAACAAATATAATTAAATCTGAAAGACAGCAGAGGAGATTTTGTGCAATATTTTCCAATAAACCACTAACAATTTGTCCCAGTTCAAAATGCAAGCAAATGTAAGATGAGACCCAGCCATTTGTCTCCTCCTGAATGGGATATTTTTCTCTTTTTTCTTCTAGCAGCCCCACAACTGAACTACAAACTATCTAAAACATATGGGAGTTTTCACAGAGGGAATAGCCACAGAATGCACTTCATCAAACAACTGCATATGCTTAAACCCCACTGAAATCAACGGGACTTAAGCACACAAAACAATGCAGTGGGATTGTTATCAGGAATTACTAGTAGAATCTACTAACACAAAGGCTCTGTTGTATGCTTTGTTCATATCTATTCAAAAGCTTCACAACTTTAGCCTCACTTAAGAGCTCTTTGAATTTCTGGAAGCATAGCACTATGGGCTTTTGGTGCCTTTTCAAAAGCAGTTCTCACAGACTAGAGAAGCACATCTTCCAAAATGGGGAGTATGAGGGATTCCCAGAGGCAATATCAGTTCTCCATTTGCATTCCGTCCCACTCCAAGTCAACCTTGGCCACATATCAGATGTCATACTCTGTGTAGTTCTGAACATAGATTGGGGAACAAATTGGAATCTACATAACTAGCTATATCATTGAACCATTAAAAAGTGAAGTAAAAAGGAGATCCTGTCTTTGTACTAACGTGTACTGTACTTTATTCCATTTTGCAGAAAGTACATTTGGATCTCAATGAAATCTTTCATAGATATGTGCATCTTACACATGGTTTGGGTATGGATGTACATAGATAAATACAGTACATGAAATTCAGCCACAGAGCTGTTAAGTGTGGGTAAACTAAACCCTCAAATGTACGGCGCAATCCTATGTAAATAAGCGCCAGGGAAGTGCACGCTCCCCCGGTGCTAGGTGTTGTAAAAGTGCCGTAAAGCACGTTTACAGCACCCAGAGAGTAAGGGAGCTCTCTCCCCCGGAGCACCATCCCTGCACCCGCCAGACCTGGTAAGCCGTGCACCGGCTGGGGCAGGGGCAGTGGGAGGGCGGACCGGGCGGCAAGGGAGGTCAGCCATTGGCTGCACCAGGTGGGGAGAGGGCAGGGGTATCAGCGCCGAGCTCCGCCAATATCCCAAGCCGGGCTCGAATGTACACGCTGGGCTCGAATGTACACCAGCTCCAGAGCTGGCATACAGTCGAGTAGGCCCATAGGGTCTCAGGCTGTTTGCACTCAAGGTGCACCCAGGCTGCCCCAGGGCAGCCTGGGACTGGGATAGGATGCGCCTGCCGCGCTTTAGGCCAGCTGCTGCATCATACACAGGATTGGGCTGTCCATCCTGCTTTATCAAATACAGGTGGGCCCCCATATCCGCTGGGGATATGTTCCAGGCCCCTCCGTGGATACTTGAAACCGTGGATAAGAGCAAACACTCCCTCCATGGTTTCCTGAGGGGCCCCCCACCCTGCCTCCCCTGCAGGCAGGCATGCTTGCCCCCCCCCCCAGCTCTTCTTTTTTTCAGCAAGCTTTGTTTCTTCCTTAAAACAAACAGAGAAGCAGCCTCAATTGCAGGCAAGTAGAACGAGACTAAGTCCTAGAGAGGCTCTGCAAGGTTTCTGTTAACCTTGCAGAGCTTCTCTAGTACTTAGTCTCGTTCTACTTGCCTATAATAAGCAGCCAGAGGCTGCTTCTCCTGTTTCTTTAAGGAAGAAACGAAGCTTACTGGGGAAAAAGTAAAAGCCTGGGGGGGGGGGGGTCCCCATGATCCGTGGATAACTGAAACCGTGGATAGCGAATCAGTGGATATGGGGGCCCACCTGTACAGGGTGTCTCAAAAAAAATGTGTACACATTTTAATGAGCTCTAATTCATACACACTACATTGTAGAAAACGTGCAACACTCAAACATCGAAGGGAAGCAATTGAAGAGATGTGTGGAAACATCCCCGTACACAGGTTGGGAATGTCTGCAGATCAATGATGTCAGCGGTGTATAGACACCATTGGGAATATTGGTCTGGTTGATGATTGATTGATTGATTGATTGATTGATTAACTGGGTTAAGCAACTGCAACTTCTGTGTACATCATGCAGTATATGGGTGAATTATAGTACTTTACTATATGTGTGAATAGCGTACATTTTCTTGAGATGCCCTGTATAATCCTGAATGTGGTGTTCATTATTTGAGGGATGAAACCTACCACAGTGAAACAGATTACAAAATGACACATACCCTCCTGCTCTGTTCTGGTCATCTCCTCTAGTTTCTTCTGTTTCAGTGTGTCCACCACATCGGCAAGGCTTCCTTTGCGGCGTTCTGGAGTTCCGAAATTAACACTGGTCACTAGCTCACTGCGGTCACGACCTCCTTCTTCGGGCTTATGTGGTGAGGTAGAAGTATTTCGGAAGGAATATAAGGAACATAACTTATTACTTTCTGACTCCTGTGGAGAAACAAGACAATTTTGCAAGAATAAATAAGGTCTCCTGATAGCAGGAATTTTCGTCATTAGATGACAGCAACTGAACATCTTGAAATAACAGAACTGAACTGTAAATGTATTTTACGGCCCAATCCTACCTGCTCCGGCTGTCGTAAAGCAGTCAGCTCCAGTCATGAAAGGCACTCCGGCAGCGCACTACTCAGTGTGCTGCTAGAGAAGCAGAAGGCTGGAGCCTTCCCAGCAGTGCCAGTGGATCAGGAGCCACCCACCGATCCAGGCAAGATGGAGGCGGGGTGTGGCGGGAGGGCAGAATGGGGCGGCAACGGGGGCGGCGTGGACAGATTGGGTCCGGGATGGGGCGGGTTCGGCAGCTGTGGCAGCCACCCAATCCTAACCCCCTTCCTGGACTCAAGCCTGCGGTGTGAGTCCACAGAGACCTGTGCCAGCTATTTAGCTAGCACAGGTCCAAGTAGACCCCCACGCTGTCGAGGCTTTCCCCCGGGTAAAGGAATGACTGTTTCTTTACCCAGAGGAGGCCTCCGCAACTTTCCCCCTTGTAGGATGAACCAATAGCCATTTTGGCGCTGCTGCATGGGCGGGGGAGAAAAATAGGATTGGACTCTTAGTTTCACTTTCACTATTGTGGAAAAAGAGCACCTCCATTTTTCAGTATGTTTTTGACTAGCCCTTAGTCCTGGACATTAGAAGGACATATGCAAAAGTCCCCAAAAGGCTGGTTTTCAAGATTCCAGGGAGCAAGGCACTCCTTGATCTTGTCTACATGGCACAGCTCAGGAAATGTCCCGAGTGTTAGAAGCAAAAGACTGTTCAATCCTTGAGCTCACATGACCAAGCTTGGGGAAGCTCTCCAATTGACTTACCATATATATTCGCATACAAAACTATCTCACTGATAAGACGAGGGCAAGTTTTGAGCCAAAAATCCTGGAATTTGCTATGACCCTTTGATAAGATGTGAGTAAAACTTAAGGACTTGTGGGGTCAGATCCTGGAAAAGCTCAAACAACTTTACCATTAATCGTTACCTAAGAACTCTATGTTCAAATGTATTGAATATTAAAAGAGTGGGAAATGTTTGGTAGAAGTTGAGTGATGTCATTTTACTACTGTAAATAAATTACTCTTTTTAGGAAATCACAGATTTTATTAAATCAGGAATCATAAATAAATATGAGGAGGTGATGCTAACATTGCAACTCATATCTGGGATGAGGCACAGTAGTCATAAAAGCAAATAAGCCCCAATAGACCATATTAACAGATATGCATTGAGGTGGATTGAACATTGCAACTGCAGACCATATGAAGAGAGCATGTTAATATGGCAGGGCATATGACAGAGCACCATTAAAAAGACTGAGAACCATTGGAAAAAAAGTCACCACTTAAAAAAAACAGGCAGAGAACCATGGGGGGGGGGGGGGGATAATGACAATGCACACATTGTACCTGCTAACAAAATGTTGATTCAGACGATCAGAAGAAATCAGGCTGCTAAGGACAGAAGACGAATGCAAGCTCTGCAGTCTCCTGCCAAATACCTTATTAACTGCTATGAGCAGGATCTGCACAGCTTTCACCATTTTCAATTGCTGCTCTTGCAATGTGCACAGTTTTTGTGCAAATCCTGACACACTGCAGTTTTGCAAATTTTCTTTCCCCATTTCACTCTCAGCCGCCTTCCTCTTCTCAAACTCAGCCCAGGCAAATAATCCTCACTGCTTCAGCTGAAATTTTCCTTCTGAGAAGTGCTTATTTTAAACCATTCAGGTGCTGATCGCCTGACATTCTGTTCTTTGACTGAGATAAACAAGTCTCCCTGCTCAGCTCTGCTCAACCCCTGCTAACTGGGCAAGAGGCACTTTTGGTGCTCAGTTGGTGCTCCTTTTATATTTAGCAGGGGGAGAGTAACTGCCCCCCTTTCACCCCAGCACAGTGTCTTTTCTGGTGGCTGTTTGCTGGTAGTGTTCTGCATCTTTTTTAGATTGTGAGCCCTTTTGGGACAGGGAGCCATTTAATCATTTGATTTTGTCTGTAAACCGCTTTGTGAACTTTTTGTTGAAAAGCGGTATATAAATACTGTTAATAATAATAATAAATAATAATAATAATTAAAGAGAAAATGTGAAAGTTCATGAAGTTTTAGCAGTACCACATAATGGTTTATACTTTAGCCTTAGATACTGATTTTCTCCTGCTACTGCTCCTCAGTGGCACGGGACAGGGCTGGAGAGGAGAGTGATGGGGAGAAAGAGAAAGAGTGAGAGAAGGGGGAGGGGAAGCAGGGACATGCCTGAGCCGGTCTGGCTTGTAAGCTGACTGCAAATCTGCAGTCTTTTGAAGTGAATGTGAGTGACCCGATGTCAAGACGAGGCAGCTTTTCCAGGGTCTTTGTTTTTGCCTAAATTTCTCGTCTTGCAAGCGAGTATCTACGGTAAGCTAATATTTAGACATAACTCTTTTATATATCTTTATTAAACCCAATCTCCCCTCTCAGCTGATGGGACTAGTAACAGTTCTTCCCTGGCCCTGCCTTCAGTATGCTTAAAGTGTCACAAGACCTTAGGGGAGCACTTATAGAGCGCTATGCCTAAACATTAGCTTAGTCAGGTCAGAAAACGCAAGCACTACACAGCAATTTCTCCCAAGACATGGAAGATTTCTATCTTTGTCTTGTGAGCAAGCTCAATCAGGGCAGGCTCAATCATTAGGTTGACTGAAGTGGATGCTTTGAGTGGTCAGTTGGGGGGTGGGAATCTTGCAAGCAAGGGGTGCCCCACATGTCCTCCAGGTGCTTCAATTGGCTCTCCAGTCTGTTCGCTTGCTGAGAGTGAGCAAGAAATGAATCAGTGGCAGCCAACATCTTCCTCTAGCACTGTCTGCGAACGATCACGGTGGCAAAGCTGCAAGAAGCCAACAGCAATGCAATTCTGCTCTGATCACTTTCTTTTCCTTCTCACCCACCCAGGAAGTGCAGCACAGCAAACGAGAGCAGTGCGCAAATACATTGGAGCCTGCCCCTCCACTCTCCCTCCTTCTTATCTTTTGGGCCGTCTGCCACACCCTTTCCTCCCTTGCTCTCTGCCCAGCCTCTTGAAATGAACAAGATGAGTGAAACATGCTGAAAGCATTCCCATGAGCACTCCCAGGAGCTGGCAGTGGCAGTGGGGGGGGGGGGGTGAGCTCAGGGGCAGCAAATCTTTTGCGAACTCAGGGGGAAGATATGCTGAGACTGCCCTGAAACGTTCAGTTAAAATATCAATTAAGCGTTTTTTAAACTTGCACAGTATAGCTTCATTCACTTATAGCTTCATTCACTTCATTCACTTTTCTAGCAGGACACGGCGGCGCAAATAATGCACCCACCGCATCCTGTGCAGGATAGAGCTGGAGCTAGTGGAGCCGGAGGCCTTCCCCAAATAAAGCCCCAGCTACCCCAATGGGTCTACTCAAATGTACACCAGCTATTTTGTTGGTGCACATTTGAGCCAGCGGTGTAATGCCAGCCAGTCCTGGGAAGGGGGACAGGATATGGCAGAGGAGGCTGCTGCTGATCCCTCCCCCTTCTCAGGTCTGGCTGACCAATACCACCTTTGAAACACCCTGTTCCGCCCTCCCCTCCAACGACTGCTCTGCCATTCTAAATGCAGACAGGATTGTGTTGTGTTTACTCAAGGCAGTTCTAAAAAGAACAATTCTGATCCCAGAGGTGTTGGACACCTTCCTGAATTTTCACTAAAACTTCATTAGCAGTTTAAATCTTTTCTCACAGTAAGGGAGACAATTAAAACATCCTTGCTGGTAAAATTTAGCCAATTTACCAGGTGGGGCTGAATTGTGAGGTTTGGACAACTGAAGCACCCTAGTAGTTTTTTTTTTAAATCTTTTTTTTAATCTCCTCTATGTGAGATTAAAAATCTCTTTTTTCTTTTAATCTCCACCAATCAGATAACACCATTTCCCCTTGTCTCGTGATGGGGCATAGGGTAAAATCACCCTCTCCGATCCTCTTGGGAGAAGGCCCTTTCTCCCCCCCCCCCCCCTTTGAGCTCTTGAATTTCATCAACATAGTCTGGGACTTTTGACTGAATATGGATCCTGTCGACATTTCCCATTACTCCCAATGGTATAATGGGTGTGATTTATTTTTTTTAAGGTTGATCATGGTCAGCAAGCAAACTTCAAGACCTGTTGAGAAAAGCTTTTTTATGTTTACAAATTCAAATCAATACCATCCCCCTACTTGGGAGGCAAATACGCTAAAATTTCAATAATCCCATGGCTCTGTATATGTTGCTAGGGGTTGACTGAGAACATATTTCATTATTGCATTGCACTGTATTCTAATGTCTGTTGTAGATCACTCCTAGGGACATATTATGAACACTTTTTATAGCAGACTTTAGGAGGATGCCTAATTTTAAAAAGATGTATTTGCTGTCTGACCAGCACAAATATTACTTACAAGACATCCCTGCTGTGGCTGCCTCAAAGATTTGAAGCAGATTTGCCCAACTGATAGCAGTTCCCTGCCTTGGCAACCAGCTAAGATAATACCATACTGCAAAAGTAAATTAATATCTCTAATTGTACGTAATGTTCTGTGTTAAGTATCCCAAATATGAATTTTATGGGTGTAAAAGTTCTCCTTAGGTTGTTTGACATTGGTTTTGTCTCTTTTCTAAAGAAATAAATGTAATTGAACTTCCTGAATTATTACTCTGCACAGGCCACAGTTTGAGAAAAACAAAGAGTAATTGGCACATATAAGGCATATACAAGGCAGATGTACAGGTGGGCCCCCATATCCGCTGGGGATATGTTCCAGGCCCCTCTGTGGATACTTGAAACCGTGGATAAGAGCAAACACTCCCTCCATGGTTTCCTGAGGGCCCCCCCACCCTGCCTCCCCTGCTCTTTTTTTTTCAGCAAGCTTTGTTTCTTCCTTAAAACAAACAGAGAAGCAGCCTCAATTGCAGGCAAGTAGAACGAGACTAAGTCCTAGAGAGGCTCTGCAAGGTTTCTGTTAACCTTGCAGAGCTTCTCTAGTACTTAGTCTTGTTCTACTTGCCTATAATAAGCAGCCAGAGGCTGCTTCTCCTGTTTCTTTAAGGAAGAAACGAAGCTTACTGGGGAAAAAGTAAAAGCCTGGGGGGGTCCCCATGATCCGTGGATAACTGAAACCGTGGATAGCGAATCAGTGGATATGGGGGCCCACCTGTACTTTATTTTTTTGGTTATAGTTGTGATTTTAGTTGTGGACAAATGGTGATGTCTTAAACTAGATTTCCCTGTCTCCTCCACCCCAGTCAGATTTTATCATGGTATCATTTTTGGATGAGGATACCATACTATCAAATAAATGTCCTGTGGTTATAAGCCACAGGTAAAATAAAAGCCTCAAGTATATTATAAGTCAAGTGTGTGATAGGTTAAGGCTAGCTGCTGGCCACATTGTGAGGTATGCATTCTCACTGTATAAATTTGTAGAGATTAAAGAATGGCTGTGTCAAATAGCAGGACAAAAAACAAACAATGGGCAACTGTGGTTACTAAGGGCCACTGACCTCAGAGGTGGTGTTGGTAACACACCATAATTCATTGGCACAATATATGTTTAGCACGACATTGTTGGCATCACCTACAAAGGAGGCAGCGCTTGCATAAATACCAGAATACATTCCATTCGCCAAGACTGGCATTTAAAAGGAGCGTTTGTTTGGGAGAGAAAGCACTAACACACTCACAGCGCAATCCTGCATAAGTTGCAGCAGCCAGCATAAATGACCCGCAGCTGCATCCTGTGCAGGATGTGGGCTACGCCGGCACAGCCCAGGCTCACCTCAGGCTCACGTTCATTCCCTTCCCACAGTGTTAGCGCCGAAGGCACATATCCGCGGAGGCTGTGTAACCCTTATGGCACTTTTGTGATGCCTTAGGCCGGTGGAACGAGAGCTCCGCCAGTCTAAAGTTACAGTGGATCGGGATGCCCACCATATAGCATAGTTCACCATTAGTTATGTAAAATCTCCACAACTATCTCTGTTTCTAATAATTTTATTTTTGGAAGAACAGTATTTTCTACCCTTGGAGCAGAAACTTCAAAGTAATATACTTAGAACCCATTAAAATGAATGGGACATACAATTCACTATGTTTTTTTATTTCAATGCAACTTAAGAGTGCTTAATTTCCTCTGGATAGCATCATTTGTGCTTTGCTAAATGCTTTGGTAAAGTGCTGAGGAAAAGCAAATGTCAATAGAATTCAGCTGAAAAAGTCACTTGCCCTTTTGTAGTATTAGAAAAAAGACTACATTTTAAAACGTAAAATTTACCCACACACCCACATCACATGCATACATTCCATGAGCTGGTTCCCCTTGCTGGATCAGGCCAAAAGCCCATCTAATCGAGTATCCTGTTTCCCACAGTGGCCAACAGGATGCCTCTAGGTAACAAATCATGGTTTTGCCAATTTCATGGTTATGTACTCCTCCCTCCCCTTTACACTTCAATTCCCTCCCTAAATTCCTTGTTTGGTCACACCACAGTTTGTCATTACATCCAAATCAGCAATCTATGGTTTCTATTTGCTGCGAAACCAGAATTACAAACCATGGTTTGAAGAAGGTTTCCATTTCTGATTTGGAGGGCAATTGGAAACCATAGTTTGCCAAGTTGGTTCTAACGACAAACTATTATTTGCCCCAACAGAAGTCAGGGAGGGAATCAAGAGTACATGAACCCAAGGCTTAGGCCTGACGACAAAGCCAGCAATGTATGTTAAAAATGATGGAAGGACTCTCTAAAAATGAGGAAGGACTCCCTACAAGCAGGGCTGGCCCATCGGTGGCAGATTGCATCAGTGGCAGCTGCATTGGTGGCAGATTGTGCGGGGTCAAAGGGGGCAGCAGATTCGGGGTGCCTTTCAGCCCAAGTCTGCTGCTGCCACCTCCCTCCCTCAACCAAAGAATCATCTGCTCTGCACTGAAGTGAGCACAAAGCAGATTCTGCATTGCACTCACTTGAATGCAAAGCAGATTGTACTTAGTACATTCCTCGTGCGCTGCCTAAAACCTGGAACTGTGGGTTTCACTGGAAGTCCCACACTTCTGGGTTTCAGGCAGTGTGCAAGGAGTGCCATAAGGGTTTTGTTTTGTTTTTAAGCACAGGGGCAGCAGACCCGAGCCAGCATTAGATGGCATTTTGGGTCACGCCGTCGCTGTCTACAGGCTATACTTAAAAGGCACCGCTGAAGCAGGGACCCATTTCAGGTTCCTGTAGGGGCTGGAAAATACTTAAAAGTAGAAGCAGGAATTACAGCATGGTCCAAAGGTTGCTCTTCTGTATATTCATAATTACACTGCAAAAAGAGGTGTATTTTAAGTTCATTTGTCGTGGTTACTTTTTAAAATCTCCTACCGACCAAAAGTATAGCTGTTCTTGAGGACGAATATTGTGTTCTGAAACACCATGGGGTAGCCAACCCTATCTTTCCTAAACTGCACCTCTGCAGTGAAGATCAAGATCTATTCATTGTGCCTCATTACAGCACAATTCCTTGT
>JANXHW010000001.1:227695349-227742849 GCA_026170595.1 Plestiodon gilberti rubricaudatus | reverse complement strand
CCTTCAATAGTATTGGGCCATTAATCAGTTAAAAATAAAAAGACATCAGCTACATTCAATTAAGTATATTGAAATATTAACTTATAATTCAAGATTTGATCATAAACTGGAAGCTGTTAATGCTTTCCTATCCAGTAGCCAACTAGAACACTTTCAAACACAAGACAACTGCTATTTCTATAGGAGTTCAAAGAAAGCATTTGTATGAATGGCCAGCAAAGCAGAAAACAAATATTAGTAACATGAATGAGTTGCTTGAGCTCTTCATTTCTATGCAGTTGAGGCTTTTCAGTTATAAAAGAATATTTATCAATCCTTGCATTTAATAGGACACACACATATAAACACCCCAGGAAAGTTGGATATCCAGAGTGGATTTTATTCCAAGATCTGGCAACAAGCTGGCACTTGGAACCCAAATGAAGTTAACATATAATGAAACACAATATTTATAAAAAACATTTCCAATCATCACATTAAAATAAGGTTTTCCAGATCTCCAGGTCCCAACGAAATAGATATAAAAGAATGGTGTCAATGCACATCTCCATTTTTTTGGCTTTTTTTACGCCCTCATATGAAAAACAGAATCTCTAAGACAAGCATGTTTTATGTGCTAAGAAGGAATTGCTAAGGTGAACCTACATGTTGCACTGTAGCCACATTGAACATTAACCAATGGCCCTTTCTCCATTACAGAGCATTGTTAGTAGGGGAATCTTTAAAGCAAAGAATGGTGAGAAGTGCTTAACCCTTCCCCTGCAAACCATATTTCCTCTGAAACTCCCCCCCCCCAGTCGCTTCCTTCCCATAAGGCCTGTGTTCCTGAGGAAAAAGTAATATTGTATTGTATGTTATTTATTTAAGAAACATTTCTACACCAAAAATGATTAAGTTTTCATGGCCCGCAATAATTCATTTGCTCCAGTAAATTCAAGAATTTCTACCCCACCTTTCCTGACCTTAAGCATCTCAATGTAGCTTAAAATACAATTTAAAAAATAGCACATCAGATAAAATAGAAATGATCAAATTAAAAGCAGCATCAACAAAGCCAAAACCCACTACTGAAAATCCAGGCTACTATCTCTACCACCACTGCAGCCATTGCCCCCCTCCAAAAACCAAAAAAAAAAGGCAAGTTCTGACAAATCTCTTAGAGGAGTATAGGTCAGGAGCCAACCAAACCTCCACAAGGAGGGCATTCCACAAGGTTGACATCTAGCGGATGGATGCATGTCATGCTCCAGGGAAAGGGAATCTGGAGTAAGGCCTGAGTTGACAACCAGAGCATACAGGGAGATAAATATGGGAAAAGGTGGTCCTTAATGTTATATGATCAAGTAAATATTGCTGAGGGTGGTGGGGTGTATTGGAAGAGTTTAAAAAAACGGAATGCTTTGCCACCCAAACTTCAAAGTACTACACTAGTTCAACCTAAATAGGTTGCTCAGGGTGCTCAATTACACTGGGACCACTACAATGACAGCCTTGGTATGCATAGAATTGCAGTATTATCAGGGGGCATATTTCTTAAGACTAGGCAGTAATCCCATAATCCAATGGCATAAAGCAGTGAACTCAATGGCCCTGGTCCGAAAAAGGTAGTTGTGCTTAAAACCTATTGGTACAGGGTAGTTGCAAGTTAAGACTCACTTATTTCAATGGAATATAAGTACAACTTATTAAATATGTGAGAACAGCAGCGCATACTACTGTGTGTGGTCTGTGGTGTGGTCTGGTGGTTGAGCTGCCGCCTGCCTGAAGAAAAGCCAAGATGAGACCAGCTCGAGACAACCGGAAGCTGCCAATAAGCTGAGATAACCTGTGCTAACCCTGTGTGAGAGAGAAGAGTCGCTGCCGGGCAAGCTCGGAAGGTGTGTGCTGTGCAATCAGAGAGATACCACACCGTTGAAGGGAAACAGCCGGATAACAAAAAGGGTTCTATGCAAATAGAGTATTATTGTAAAAACCCTACGAGGGGTTAGAAAAGCCCGCCTGTGTAAACCGCCTTGAATAAAGTATGAGGACAAATTCAACAACAAGAAAGGTGATATATAAATACAGATGATATTAGACTCCTTCTAAAAGGCAACTATTCCTAACAATTAACTGGAAGTGCCAGGGCAGGAAAAAAGGGTTGGTGGAATAATAATAACAAGTAAAGTTTATCTTTGATGGTCTCTGGCTTCTGAGTCAAGGACTTTTCAGGACCCTGACGAGATGACATAGGTTCAATTACTCAAACAGACCTCTGCGTGAAACTGAACCTCTTTTCTCCAGTTCCTCTCATGGCCTTTTCATCCTGAAGCCTTCTGGCCTTGCCTCTTAAAGAGGCAGCCATAACACACAACAATGTGTGCAGTAGGGCTTCTGAGCATTCCTTTCCAGAACAAACTCCTTCACACTGCCAGGCAAACCACCTCCAAAATTTCAAAGAACTTCAGAAGCAGCATCTAATGCAAGAAGCTGTAGCTGAAAAGAGAACTGGGAACATGGGCATGTCTTTGCATACGTAAAGGCTCTTTTTCTGTTATTGCCTTATGCAAATAGTTAGAACTCCAAATGTTCCCAGCGGCAGTAGGGGAAAATTTCTGCCTAAGAAATTAATCAAACCATGGAATTAGATTAAATTTCAAAACGCACCGGGTTGTCTCCAAACTTGGCGCAGTGTTTGCAGAAGTTTCTTCCATGAATGGAGAGTTGTGTTCACGCAAGCCTCTCTCATGAGTGCAACTGTCCTTCCGTTCATGAAAACAACTTCCCCAAGTGCAGCAGCAAGTCTGAATGCATCCCTTTATATGTATGCTTTGCCTTAAACTGCTAGAAATACTGGGCAGAAGTAAAAGCTAATGTTGTTCAAGAGTTAAAAAGAATGCAACTTAGCGTCGCCACGATGGCCAGAAGTTTTCAAAAAATATATATATTAAGAGCTAATGAAGGAATGTAACTTTATAGTAGCCTTGTTGAACACTCCTAACAACATAGCAGTAGAACAGCACTCATCTAACAGCTACTAAAATTACAGAAAAGTGATTCCTACTTAGTCACCAACAGAGAATATTCAGCGACATAGAGCAATAAGGGAAAGAAAAAACAATACCAACAAAATGGCCAGGTTATGATTAGCAAGGATAACATAATCAGATGCCATTTCAGATTTGGCAATAATGGAATTGATACTCTTTTGACCACTAACCATTAGTCATTGTACCCTTTAATAAAGAAACAGAGAAATAAGAAGAGGATGTTACTAGTCACATCACTGGGCATATTTCACCCATCTGCGTTCACTTCTGTACAGCACTTAGTACACTGCTGGAAACATTCACATTAAGAAATGGAATTAGTGATGTATCCAGTAACAGACATATTATTACCTACCCAATATTAATACACATTTTTGAGAGAGTCTTCTTGCCTTCCCAGTTCTAAAAAGGAAGTTCAAAATGGTTTACAGCCTTAAAGGCAATAATAGATTGAAACGTCAAAATTCTGTACATGCACAGAGCAACAGGCCAAAGAAGGGTAATGCCTTTATTAGGATCAATCAAAAGTAACAAGGTGTCAAACAGCAAGATTTCAAACCCTATAGGATTCTCCTCATGAGGCTAAATGGTAAACAAAAGAAGTGGGAGTCAATGGGCAATTTTCACAATGGCGAGAGGTGAAAAGCGGTGTGCCCCAAGGATCGGTCTTGGGACCGGTGCTTTTCAACTTGTTCATAAATGGCCTGGAGTTGGGGATAAGCAGCGAGGTGGCCAAGTTTGCGGATGACACTAAACTTTTCCGGGTGGTGAAGACCAGCAGGGATTGTAAAGAGCTCCAGAAGGATATCTCCAAACTGGGAGAATGGGCAGCAAAATGGCAGATGCACTTCAATGTAAGTAAGTGTAAATTGATGCACACTGGGGCAAGAAATCAAAACTTCACATATACGCTAATGCAGTGGTTCCCAAACTTTTTTGACTCGCGGCTCCCTTGACCTCCCTCGCCGTTAGCCGTGACTCCCCATTACAGTGCATGGAAGAAACAGGCACTCTTTACATGCTCAGAGGCACCTTTTCTTATATGTATGTGTATATGTATGTGTATATTCCCAAAACGAGCCCTAAAGTGGATTTTCCATGCTTCTGCTGAGCAGCAGCTAAGCCAGGAGTGCGCAGGGTGGGGTTGGGATGCTGCCCTCCCTCCATTGGCAGGCCTGGGTAGAGGGCACTGATGTTGTCTGTGTTAGTCCTATTCATGGCAAGAGAAACATCAAAGCATGGGAGGGAAGCCCCAGTTGCACAAGAGAGAAAGAGAGAGAAAGCTAGCTCCTTTTGGTGTAGCATCTTTGCAAGATGAAAAACAGATTCTTATACTGCCTGGCAGTTTCCGGGGGTGGGGTGGGGTTGTCCCAGCAACTAGAGTGGGGAACTAACTTAGAGGTGGGTCAGAAAGGAAGAAGGAGAGAAATCCTAATAATTAATCAACCAAACTAAACATAGAAATCAAAGACTGTATGTAAAGCAGAACCTGCTCTGCACCATTTTCAATTGCAGTTCTTGCATTTGTTTTGTGTTTGCTTTATTAAAAACATTCAACAAAAAGAAAATACTTTACTTCCAAACCTGCAATGTCTCAGGATTTGGAGAGAAACGAGATGCTGTCTTTGCAGCTCCAGCTCCAAAGTACCGGTACTCAGCTTATCAATAGAGTTGTAAATCGTTCTTTAACATAAGATAAGGGCTTTGCTCACGCTGTGGTTAGAAACAAGATGTGGAAACTGCCGTTGAGTGACCCGATGTGAAGAGGGAAAAGATCTTTTCCGGATCTTTGTTTTTGCTCTCTCTCTCTCTTGCAAGCAAGAATAGGTGTTAATTAAAAGATTAACGCTACGCCCCTGGCTGCTTTTGATGACGCACTTGGGAGTCGCGCCTCACACTTAGAGAACCTCTGCGCTAATGGGTTCTGAGCTATCTGTGACGGATCAGGAGAGAGATCTTGGGGTGCTGGTTGACAGGTCGATGAAAGTGTGCTGGGTACTTGGGGTGCTGGTGGACAGGTCGATGAAAGTGTCGACCCAGTGTGCGGCGGCTGTGAAGAAGGCCAATTACATGCTAGGGATGATTAAAAAAGGGATTGAAATTAAAATGGCCAATATCATTATGCCCTTGTACAATTCGATGATAAGGCTACATCTGGAGTATTGCGTCTAGTTCTGGTCACCACACCTCAAAAAGGATATAGTTGAATTGGAAAAGGTGCAGAAAAGAGCGACCAAAATGATTCATGGGCTGGAGCACCTCCCTTATGAGGAAAGGCTACAGCGTTTGGGGCTCTTCAGTCTAGAAAAAAGGCGCCTGAGGGGGGGACATGATTGAGACGTATAAAATTATGCATGAGATGGAGAGAGTGGATAGAGGGAAATTCTTCTCCCTCTCTCACAACACCAGAACCAGGGGACATGCACTAAAATTGAGCAGAGGGAGAGTTAGAACAGACAAAAGAAAATATTTCTTCACCCAGCGTATAATTCATCTGTGGAACTCCTTGCCACAGGATGTGGTGATGGCACCTGGCCTTGATGCCTTTAAAGGGAGTTTGGATAGATTCATGGAGGAAAAGACCATCACAGGTTACAAGCCATAAGCAACCTCCTGGCTTTAGAAGTAGGTTTTCTCTGTGCCAGGTGCAAGCGAGTGACAACAGGAAACAGGTTATCTTGTTGGCAGTGTGCTCCCTGAGGCATCTGGTGGGGCCACTGTGAGATACAGGAAGTTGGACTAGATGGGCCTTTGGCCTGATCCAGCAAGACTCTTCTTATGTTCTTATGAGGGAAATAGAGGTATGCTGCAGGTTCCCCAACGGACTGCGGTTGGTAAAATCATAAAATCAAGTTCAGGAGGCTTTTGTGTAGATTTGAATCAGCTTCTGAAGAGTGTGAGAGGATTTCAATACATACACAGAACTGCTTAGACAATGGAAACATGCAAAAAATGGTTTAAACTCCCCCCCCCCCCACCTCATGTTCTGGAAATATAAAGTCTGTCAATTAATTCAGATCAGTCTCTTGTGGTCACTTGAAACACACAGGTTCATTCCAAGGCAGAGATCAGGAAAAACGCAGAGCAACGAGGTGGGCTTTATATTCTCAAAGCAGGAGATACATTTAAGGCATTTCACTAGGCTGAAAGTCAAATGGAGTCAAATTGGGAGCATACTTAGCATCGAAGGGCTTTTTTGTCCTCAAAAGTAGACCAAAGTTAAGGTGTTGTAATCTAGGAGTAAAGTGAGCAGCCTTGTTCATACACTGATAGCGCAATCCTGTGTAACCTTGCACCGGTGTAACAGTAGATGCACCAGTGTAAGTGCACTTATACCGATGCATCTGCTGTTACACCGGTGCATCTACTGTTACACCTTTGCAAGATTATACAGGATTGCGCTGTGAACCTGCTACACTGTAAATGACATTAGTGTTCAATTGTAAATGTTATAACAAAATTGCATAATTTTAGTTACTATCAACTATACATACAAACCCTTCATTGTACACAATTACTTGGCCTCCTCTGTGTGCCTTGCAGCATCTACGGTAGAATGTCAGGAGAAAGCAATATAATAACCCCTGTGTTTCTGTATACTGCCGAACCATTTGTAAGCGTCACATAAAAATAGGACATTTATGAGACATAAAGGTATCTCATAAAACTGTTATGAATTAGGAGATCCTTGGCCAAATCCCAGAAGAGATAATCCTTATAAACATGCAGGAATGCTGTAACCTGCATGTGAATGTCAGTGATATAGGACGTTCCAAGATACATGTTTCAGGGCAGCAAAAGTCCTTGCCATTGGATGTTCCATAGCCTGAGAAATTAAAATAAACGTCCATGGCATCTTTTCCTGCTTTCACAAAGACATTTTACATACACAGCTTCATTATGCTGAACAAAGATACAAAACCCATTTCCCCCCCTCAAGCTGTCAAAGTACAAAAGAAATGCAAAAAGTCCTTGCACAGATGTAGTAAAGTACTGGATTTTATCTTCTGGCAGGTGCTCAATATGCAGCCCACATAATCACATGTTAATGACTGGAGTGTGTTAATCAGCATGCATACCTGATTCCTTCTCATCCAAGAGAGAAAGAAACCAAACAATTTGCAGCATGTAAATGCTGCTACTTCCAAAGCGCACATTGTAAATATGTAGCAATGGAAAGGAAAAGGGAAAAAAATGCTTCCAAGTACTGCTATCTATAGAGGATCAAACAACGGAAAAGAGGGCAATGTCCATCAGCTCAGCCATATCCACATAAAAGCTGGAGTTTCCTATCCAGTGGTTTCAAGCTTTCCTAGAAGCAACATCCTCTCACTGGAAGTCCTCTCTTGTACCTTTTTTTTATGGTTACTCTGCAGTGCACATGTTCAGAGTCACTCCACTGAACATGTCTAAAGACAGAATCCCTGCTTTCTGATAATAGGTCCCAACACCTGGCTTCATAAGCGTTGCTCCATCAGACATTCAGAAAGTCAACAATTCAATGATACCAATACAGTCTCTTTCAAGAACATACACAGACTAAATAATACTCCTAAGTGGGCAAACTTTAATGCAACTAGTAACTTACTAGTAGGCCAGCGGGTGGCGCAGTGGGTTAAACCGCTGAACCATGAGCTGTCGATTGAAAGGTCGGCAGTTCGAATCCGCGACGGGGTGAGCTCTCGTTGCTTGGCCAGCTCCTGCCAACCTAGCAGTTCCAAAGCATGTTAATGTGAGTAGATAAATAGGTACCGCTTGCGGGAAGGTAAACAGCGCTCCGTGTTCCAGCCGCATGCTACGCGCTGCGGCAAGGAGAGTCATGCCGGCCACATGACCACGGAGGCGTCTTCAGACAACGCTGGCTCTTCGGCTTTGAAATGGAGATGAGCACCACACCCTAGAGTCGGACACGACTGGACTTAATTGTCAGGGGTCACCTTTACCTAACTTACTAGTAACTTACTTTAATGCAACTAGTAACCAGCACTATGAATTCCTTGGTCTCAAAACTACTGTACATACACAAAAATCTTTACTGCTTCTGCAGTAAGATGAAATGGAAGTTTTAAAATTCTAGAACATGGGAGTATCAGTTCCTAAACATGTCACGCAGGAGTAAAGTTATTTTATCAGTGTAATCACTACAATCCAGCAGCCTGAGAGCACAGATGGTAGGAAGCCCAACACAGAATGTCATGCAAGCAGAGGCTGGCCACCCCATCCTTTTCATTGTCAGAAAAATCTAGACATACAGATCCTCATTGTGTACGTGGAATAAGATAACCTTTGCTCCTACAGAACTCCATGTGTACATTATGGCCTTGCAGAAATTTAGATACTGATATAGTTCTTAAAAACATGAAGCAGGGAATTCAGTAGCAGCACATTTCAAGAGTTACAGTTTTAACTTACAGATGCTTTGGTTACATTTTTGATAATCCTTACAATAGCCCTATAAGGCAAACTAGTAATATTAATCCCATACCCAAAGAGGAGGAGAGACTAAGTTTGAAAGAACAATGGGTTGCCTAAGGCCACCTGTGAGTGAGGTGACATTTGAAACAGCCAGCTCACAAACTTAGCCGCTTTGCTGTTTCATGGGCAGCCCACTCCAACGTAAATCCCCACACAGCAATTCAGCAGTTCCAGCGCGGGCTATGTTGCATTCCGTGAGGGGAGTTTTGGCTGCTGAAGATCTCCTCAGGGTAAGGTAACACGTCTGTCCTTGCTCTGAGGTAAGCCCTAACAACTGCAATGGGGCAACTCAGACCTGCGCCAGTGATATCATTATGCCGTTGTACAAATCGATGGTATTATTATGCCGTTTATTATTATGCCATTGTACAAATCGATGGTAAGGCCGCATCTGGAGTATTGCGTCCAGTTCTGGTCGCTGCATCTCAAAAAGGATATAGTGGAATTGGAAAAGGTGCAGAAGAGAGCGACCAAAATGATTAGTGGGCTGGGGCATCTACCTTATGAGGAAAGGCTACAGCGTTTGGGGCTCTTCAGTCTAGAAAAAAGGCGGTTGAGGGGGGACATGATTGAGACGTATAAAATTATGCATGGGATGGAGAGACTGGATAGAGAGAAGTTCTTTTCCCTCTCACACAACACTAGAACTAGGGGACATGCACTCAAATTGAGTGGAGGGAGTATTAAAACAGACAAAAGAAAATATTTCTTTACCCAGCGTGTAATTGGTTTGTGGAACTCCTTGCCACAGGAGGTGGTGATGGCACCTGGCCTGGATGCCTTTAAAATGGGATTGGACAGATTTATGGAGGAAAAGTCCATCACAGCTTACAAGCCATGATGGGGATAAGTAGGTTTTCTTTGTGCCAGGTGCAAGGGAGTGGCGACAGGATACAAGTATCTTGTTGTCTTGTGCTCCCTGAGGCATCTGGTGGGGCCACTGTGAGATACAGGAAGCTGGACTAGATGGGCCTTTGGCCTGATCCAGCAGGGCTCTTCTTATGTTCTAAAGGCGGATCAGGCCCGGGAAAGGCTTCAGGATTAGGCATGCGTAGGTGCCACTGATCCCGCCATCTTCTGGGCCCAATCCACCTAACCCCCAGCCCTGTCACCACTCTCCCCCTGCCCCATTCAATCCCCTCCATGCTATCTCCCTGCCCCATTCCAACCCCTACACCAGACTTACCTGCTCTGACAGGCCTCTGTTGCTCCACTGGTGCGTGCGGGAAAACTCCTGAAAGTGTGCTGGCTTCCTACGCTGCGGCAAGGAGCTTTTGCGGCAGCCAGCACTGGATGGAACATGTGTTCTGCTGGCGCTTCCCTCCAGTAGGATTGGGCTATAAAACTGGTAAACCTTCTATTTTATTCAGATTGGCAACAATTTCAAGAATGTCTGACAGTGGAGCTGTAGTGAAGAGTGCATTTTGAAGCTGAAGGTATTCTGAAATAGCATACAGCAGAACACAATTTGTCTTCTTCTCCCATTCGAGTTATTATGGTACCCTAAGTCAAGATTTTAGCTGCCTTCCAGCCAAATTTAATATCTGTACAGTATCTGTAAAGTTACAATGTTTCAAAAACATTGTATCTGTAAAGTATCTGTAAAGTAATATGTGAAAGTGCTTCTTGGGGGGGGGGGAGGTTTTAGTTCATCAGCTACTGTTCCTGGACAAGCCCATTTCTTTACAAAGAAACGGAAATCTGTGAATTGCAGTTTGTGATACAGCACATCAGGGTTGCTCTTTGTTGAAAAAATAAAAGTCAGATCCTTACAGGGCAAGTGTCACAAACTTAAAGAGATGAATTGTTGCCATTATGTGCTGAAATGCCATTGAAAACATAATAATACTATTCCCTTAGTATATATAACAATGGACCTGTTCAGATGTTACTAACTGAGGGAAAATGTCAGCCTAGTAGGAGTCTTGTGGTTCTAACATACATACACTACTTCCTCACTGATCTGGGGAACCATTTGGGGTTTCATTAGGGAAGGATTGAACCCCAACGGGGTTCCGGCTTCTCTCGCATCGTTGACCGGAAGTTCCGGAAGCCCATTGGGCAGCCGCTCAGGGCACCCTTGGGAGCGGCTCAGGTCCGCTCTAGGCTGAAGCCAGCATTGATTCCGGGACGCTGGTAAGGCTATGCAGAGGTCTGCAGAGGGCAGGAAAGGCCTTCGGAGAGGCCCATGACCAGGAACAGGCTTCCAAAGAGGCCTCAAACTTTAAAACTTCAAAAGGTAGGGAAAGGTCCACTTAACGACAGGCCTGCTTAACAATGGAGTTCGGGGAACATATCCCTGTCATAGTAGGGGATACCTGTCTATTGCAATGGTTTCCAAACGTTTTAGCACTGGAACACACTTTTTAAAATGACACTATTGGGACCTACCTAGCTTTATGAGACTTAAAAAAAAAACCCACTTCAGTTTACCTCAAGCCTCAGTTTTTATCCTTTTTACTTTGGTGGGGGGACCCCCTTCTGGAGTGTTTGTTGAGCTCCAGGTTCATCGGGGCGGGACCATTCTGGTACCTTTGCATTCCCCTTTGCCTGGCCTTCGCTAAGAGCCAAGGCACGGTCACCTACTCATGATTAAATGACCATGTGTGGCTCAGTTTCACTTTAGCTAGGGCTCAATACATTTTCCTTGTCAGCTGGGGGTGTGGACTTCCTTCTCGAGAGTTGATTGGGGCCTGCGTTCATTGGATTAGGACCATTCTGGTTGCATGGCGTGGCGTTCCCCTCAGCCTGCCCTTCAAAGTGGACCAAGGCACAGTTGCCTACTCACAAATAAACGTGCACATGCTGCTCCGTTTCGGTTTCCATAGGGCTCAATACATTTTCTTTGTCAGCTATCAGCTTTGTGACCCACCAAACCCACAGTTTGAGAACTGCTGGTCTACTGAGTAACAGAACCTGGCTAATCTGCCCCACCCCATCACTGGCTACTGTAGAACTCGTGGCAGTCTAGTAGCTGATTTCTTCTTCATTACATAGTGACTCTAGATTTTCTTGACTCTATGTGTGAGTCCCACAATGTATGTTTTTATTAATTAGAAAGTGATTATAAAAGGCATATGGCCTTTGGAATTTCCCCTCCCTTGAACTTAGGACTGCCTTTTCTTTGCCGGCCTTGCTGAGGCCTTAGGACTTTTTATTTTGTCTTAACTATGCCTGTTGCTGTTTTATTGGCTTTTTTAATTACTCTGCATTGTTTTATTGTGTGGTTTTATTATGTATTTGTCACGCTCCTGCAAGGGTGAAAGGAGGAGTTCAAGTATTTTAAATTAAATAAGTAAAGATTAACATATATAGATGTTTTCTTATGTGAACAGGAAGATTTAATGTTTATTGAGGAAAAAGTTGAATGAGACAGTTTGATACTGTATAGGTGTGTTTGTAATATTGTCTTAGGTGTTTGTGATTTTGATATACAGTATTAATATTTTTTTAAACTACATAGGCATAACTACTGTATATTTCACCCATATCAGTTGCGTAGACTTATGGTAGATAACATTAAAATGAGGTACTGAACTAAAAATTCCTTAATGTTTTTCCCCCTCATATCACACACACACACCTATCTTCTGGGCTAGTACATTGTTGGCACTTACACAGCAGCTATGGTATTCAACTTAGGAGACAAAGAAGGTCAAGAGAGCATTAAGAAATATTTGTATTTCCCTTATTATCATTTCCAGAGCTCTTTCTCTGTACAAAATGTTTTATGGTCTCTTACAGCCCCCCATGCTACATACTACTCAACTGCAACAATTTTGGTACAACTGCCAAAAGCGCTGCTGGGATCACAGAAACCAGTTTGCACTTATATTTCTCCAGAGAATTATGGACCTGCACATCCAAGGATAACTTTTTGCACCTCTTATGTACAAGGGAACTTCAATGTCTGAACCAACTGTAGAGTTGCCCTGTTTGTGGGAACTGTAACAACTGCACATAAATGTATTTGTGGTTCACAGACTTACATGAACATGAGCAAGTGCAAACCTGAGAACATAGTTAAGTATGATATAATAGTGTTGCATGAATGAAATGACACATGACTGTTCTATTGCCAACCATTTCTGAAATAAGGAACCTTGTAGTCAAGCTGCCTGTCTACATCTGCCACACCTGGAATACTTGCACACCAAGGGGAAGAGAAAGTATAGTGCATATAAGCTCAACTGCGTGATGCAACGACTGTATAGCATGGCTCTATCCTGCCAGTTGCTCCTTACAGCACCATCTCTTGTTATTCCTTTATATAAATTTAGAGATAATCAACATAATTTGATACAGAAGGATATTTACTCTTAAATATATAGAAAAACTAAAAACTAAAATCTGATAACCAAATCCTTAAATTACTCAAAGGGCAGCTTAGGCATAGAAGGAAATTTATTTTTCTAACCTTGATATGGCATGGACTTCATACGGTAATGAATGTATCAATTAATAACGATAATCAACATATACTAAATGCAATGTTGGCCACAAATGTATCCAGCTACTTTCTTATATGTTCGCCCTAAGCACAGTTACCTAGAAGTTTTATGAATGCCAATTAATAAGTATATGGCACTAAATTTAAAATAACAGGGCTGAACTAGGCCTTAACACAAGAAAAATAGTACTTAGCGGGAGACAACCCAATTGCATTATCTAAAGAGTCATAATAGTTGATCTCTCTCGGCTTCAAGACACCACCCCCTTCTTAATAGATTTCCATTTCAATCATATTTCCTACCTAGCACTTTCCTTGCTTTCTCTTTTTCCCTCCCAAGTTTTCATTTCATTCCCCTTTCAAATATTATTTACAGATTTAGGGCCAAAGGGTAGAATCAACCACTACTAAACAGATTAACAGCGCAATCCTAACCAACTTTCCAGCACTGGTGCAGCTGCAATGCAGCCCCGAAGTAAGGAAACAAATGTTCCCTCACCTTGAAGAGGCCTCCATGACTGCCCCTGCAATGCAAAATACAGTGTGCACCCTGTTGGCGTGGCTACGCCGGCGCTGGAAAGTTGGTTAGAATTGCGCTGTCAAGCGAGTATCACATCCATTTTCACACAAGAGTTGCATCTAGACAGTCTGCTTACTGTGATCTATTTAATCAGGTTTATTGTACACAAAGAATTAGCTATCTAAGGACAGCTCTACAACACAGACTTACAGCCCAATCCTATCCCCCTCCCCTGCCGGCATAACTAGTGTTGCGCCAACGGAGGCTGCTTTTTGGCAGTCGCAAAACTGCCTCTGCACATTGCAAGCCTGCTGGCGGGGAGGCCGTATCAGCCTCCCACACATCAGCAGATCCATGAAGACCCACCAGAGCAGGTAAGCCCGCGCAGGGGGTTGGACGGAGGCAGGGAAGGGGTTGAACGGGGCAGATTGTGGGTAGAACAGGGCAGTCGCGGGGGAAAGGGTAGGTTAAGGCCCGAGAGGGGAGTGAGTTTGGTGGTGGCACACACTGAATTCTAAGCCCCTTACCGGGCCTGATCCACCTTCATGGATCAACACAGACATTCGCCAGCACTATCATTGGCGTAGATCCAAGTTGACCCATAGCGGCTACTGGGGCTCACCCCAGGGCAAGGGGACAAATGTTCTCTTACCCCAGCAAGACCTCCAGCAGCCAAAAATCTCCCGTGGGACACAGCGGTAGCCACACCAGCACCACTGCATTGCTGCACAGAGATTTAGGTAGGATTGGGCTGTTAAACTGGTTTAATAGCCATTCCCCTCTAGGGAACCCTATGGGAAAGGCTATGGATCTCCAAAAGAAAATTCTCAGCAACTTCCACAATTCTGGAGATTAACCCATGTCAGTTAAAAAGGTAAAAACATGATACATTTATGATGTATCATGTATCATTAAACATGATACAAAATCTACCTTTTACCTGGTTGCAAAGCACTGAGAAATACAACTGAAACATTATCAGTATCCTTAGGCCAGGCTTGCACACTTATAACCCACCGGCAGAGGCCGTCCTCCCTTAATTCACAGTTTGATGTTATTACAGAGAGTTGCTTACATAAAAGAAACATAATCAGCTATACATGGAAGGAACTTAGGATACAATGAGAAATGCAATTATTTGAAAACAACATTCCCTGAAATAATTTGAGACTTACTTCCAAATCAATGTTATTTGGTCTGAGTTGTAAGGCTGTTACTTATGCTTTCTACTTCCTTTAATGGGTAAATAATGGGCCTATCAAAGTATATACTGTAAGAGAAACAGCCATGAAAGTATTTGCTACTCTCTCTGCTATGCAATTAATGATTACATTCTATTGTTTCCTCTTATCAATTGCATTCCCTACAATAAGTGCTCCTAGTTCTCTAATTCTACTTCGAAGCTCCTGATCTGCCAGTCTTAACCCTCCCACATTGTTCAATTTGTACAGAGAGGAAGAATAAAGAATACTAAATAAATAATAATAAATAACATCTGATTTTTTTAATGTAAGGTTTTAGAAAGCCTCTACTGTACTTTTGACCCCATCTTTTCCAGTGGAATGAGTAACACCACCAAGATAACGTCAAAATACAGAAATGGACTGTCAGTAACTCAGTGCAATGGGGGGGGGGGGACTCCTCTCCCTCATTGTTCTATATTTTCTCCACTGCAAAAGCCAAGGGGATGGTGATGAGATACTTGTAGTGGAAGCCACTCCAGGTCTGACACGGCAGTTGTTGCACATTGCTGAATCTGTCAAATGAAGAGCGAGCACAAAAGGAATTTCCAAATGCAGCTGCTATTTCCCATTTGTTAAATCCTTTTATTACACCATATAAGTACACAGCTGGGAAATACTATAGAGTGGGAGTTAAAACAAAATATTTTGGCTTCCAGACATTCAGAACACACAAAGGACTGAGTGAAAAGCAATTCCTGATATCAAAAGGGAGTTAAAGTTTGAAAACATTTCTAGTCAATGTGTAGGGCTTGGCTGGTGTTTTTTTTAAATGATAACATGACATTCAATATAGTATATGTTACTGTTTTGTTATAACTCAGGAAATGCCGCAAACAAAGAATGCTGAAAATGACTTCTTCAGTAATTTTCTCAGACCCATTTCCATATTCCACTTCCTTTTTTAATCTCACACAGCTGCGTAAGGTGGACACTCAAACAACCATTCATACGTTTATGAATTGGCCCAATATGTTCAAGTAACGATTCACAGGAGTGATTTATTCTCATCAGCAGTGTAACATCTCCAGGCAAGCTTGCTTAGAATACATGCAGCGGCACCTTCAGCAAGCAGGCATTTCTGTGTCCTAGTGGCTCACAGAAACTGTGGCTGAATCTCCTTAACCACAGTATTAAACACACTTACAAGTAGGAAAGCTCCATTATTAGTAAGACTTGCTTCCAAATAAACATGCAAACCTCCTGGCCCAGGATGGCCTCCAGAGGCCTCCGCGGGCCTCAGAAGGCCTCCAGAAGCAATTTCTGGGGTCACTTCCAGTTTAGCCGAAGTGACTTCCGGTTGCATCGGGAGGCCTCTCTGAGGACCACAGAGGCCTTCGGAGGCCATCCTGAGCTGGGAGCAGCTGCAGGAGGTGGGTCACAACACCACCGCTGGAAGACAAGGTGGGTTGTGGCTGCACCAAGATTGTGAACCCCTGAATTAGACTAAGTGCTCGAAAGGTTCCCCCACCAACATGTGCGCTGGGATGGTTCTACACGTCTCTCCAATTGCTTCCCTTAGGTGTTCGAGTGTTGCAAGTTTTCTACAATGAAGTATGTATGAATTAGAGCTCATTAAAATGTGTGTACATTTTTTGAGACACCCTGTATTTTTAAATACAAATGGGTTTTATTGTTTTACAGTGTTTTATGTATTGTATGATTTATTAACTGCTTTGATGGTCCCTTGGAACAGAAAGTCAGACTGGAAATGTTTCAATAAATAAAAGAAGCTTCTCAACCTGAGCATCAGGACTGGTTCATGGTGATTTACAATCAGCTCATTGTGAGAGGGATATAGGATTGTGCCTTTCTGGCTTGTGATATGTGTCTATGTTTATTTTACACAGCACATATGTTAACTGCAGGTACAAGGGCTATCAGCAAAAGTCTCTACTCCCTCCAAGGTGACACATGAAAATATTAATTCAGAGTATTACATCAACAGAAGCAGTTTACTTCAGTTCCAACTTTTTGTAAGCATCCCTAGAAAACCACTTTACTGTAACTCAGCAAAACTCAACTAACTTTGGCCCAATTTACATGAGACAACTCCCATATAAAGGCAGATAAAAAGCACTGTGCCCTCTGCACAGCTTGTGGTAATGACTTTGGTACTGGTCATTATATCTTCCCTCCAGCTTTGAATGGAATGGGCATCCCAACCTAAGAGCCTGTTAAACATGATATCAACTATATGGACTGCCTAGAGGGATAGATGATCACCTGTAAACAGCCCCCAATTCCCCAGCAAACTGGGCACACGGGAAAAGGGGTATAAATAACCCCATGGTAAGAAAATCATCCTAAGTACTACCTGTGAACAAGGAGAGTTTCTAAATTCACAGTCTCTCCACTAAGCTATGGAATTGCTTATTACAGAGTTGTGGTGAGCATAAAACAGGGGTGGGAGAGAATAGGACACAACACTTTGTATGACTTTCTCAGCTCCTTGGAGGAAGGGTGAGATTAATATGTAATAAATGTAACTAAAAAAGGACTTCTCTATTTACTACACTAGCTACAGTTAAGAATGATTACTTCTCATGAGATGACAGAGTAACATTTCCCTATGGACACTTTCATATTCAGCCTGGGAAGCCAGCTGCACAGCTTGCCCTGATCCCACACCAGCAATTGTCACTGTCAGCAGAGGTTGAAGTGTTCCACGTGTTTATACTGTGGGAACTGCAAGTGCCAAAATGGTGTTTCAAATTGCACACAGTTACAACAGTCTGGAAGTGCCTGTAGTTAAAACATTATTCACAAGAACACAGAGTGTTTCTGTGTCTGTCCAAAAAGCATCATACATCGAGGCAACAACTGAGAAAGAGGAGGGGGAAATCACACACACACACACACACACACACACACACACACACACACACACACACCAGGGATGAAGGAAGATCTCACACTTTCTTTGGCAACAGATCAAGCCTTCCATAACAGCACCATAGAACTGTTGAATTCAACCATAAAACTGAGGTCTTAAAAAACAAACAAAAAAAGAATTAATAGTGATACCTAAAGCTGATGGGATTTCTCCAATAGTTTGGGTGCCTTTTTCTAATTGATTAGAATCTATAACTTCATATGACATTATCTTTTTATATAAAAACCCCCTCAGACCTCAGTTTATACTTCAGATCAAATGCTGTCAGTCATAGGCAGCCCTCACGTAGGTGAAATCACTTGAAGAATTATGTACAGCCTATTGGATCTCTCCTTAGGGATATGTGGTTAACTGCTAATGATTTTCAGCAACTTTATCCTGAAAGCTGGGATATTTTTCTGAAACAAGAAAAGTGAAACCAGAAAGCTAAGTCACTTGAGCAAAATTCATGCAGCTGTTTCAGAAATCTGATAATGGGACAGTGACTTGTGATTGTTTCAGCTTCTTGAAGGTACACAGCAACTGCTGACACGAAGTTGTGATCGTCAAAAAATGAACATTTGCAAATGCACAAAATGCAGGTTCAATGCCACATTGCCCTCTCCCCTGCCTTCTTCTGAGCTTTTTACAATTTTTCTCTCAATATTATAAATAACATAAGCATTCAGCTACCTTGTAAATAGTTTGTTTGATCACATGTAATTTCATAAGCCTCCAACACCTGGATTCTGGGACACATTTTTCTCTCATCACGCAACCTGAGTAGATAGTTCGTGCCTTGGGGGAACACAGCAGGATTGGGAATCCTATCAGGAATTACCCCACACCTATGGAGTGGGGACATATTTTATCCAGCTATCAGCACATCTGCAAGCTTCTTGTATGACATTTGCAAGTTAGGAAAAAGACTAACTGTCCTCCCTCAGGCCCCCCCAAAAAGACTGCGAAACTAACTCATGTGTCACATGTGTCTTGACGAATGTTCTCTAATATTGCTATACTAAAGACTTACTTTTTAACCAAGCCACCATACAGAGGGTACCCCCTTCCCAATAAGGGCAGTGTGTGTCTTTGCACAAAGTCCAATTAAAGGCACAAAGGTGAGGAAGCTATATGATTCATTCTCACTGTTAAGCTAGGCTAGGGAGGACACAGACACCCATGCTCTCACTGGTACTGGGAAGAAGAGATGTGTCACAAGATACACCAACCTACTCTGTCATGCAGAACACCACTGGCATATTTGAAGCCAAGACATTAAAGAACTAGCATGAGGCTCAAGACATCTGTGGTTGGCAGTAGGGGAAAATCTACCTGCCCAACCAACAGTCCAGGGTAACAGTTTCAGACGACCTCCAGAGTCATGGAGAATTTACCAATCGTCTGTCTTGGCGCATCAAGATGGAATTTACCCTTTCATGAAAGGGCTGTTTTTCCATCTTCATTTTAGTGCCCATGGCATGTCAGTCTCACAAGACCAAGATTTGTTTTACTTCTTTGTTACGTAGGTAGACACAAGCATGCAGCAGCAGCAGCTGTATTTTTAAATGAAAGTAATGAAACTGACTTTCATTTCAGGGGTAGAAGCTGAGATGAGCATCGTTCCTTATTTGCTTGCAGAAAGCATGTAAAGCCCTTCTTTAAACATATAAAGAGATCAAGAACTGCTCCTATTTCTCAAGTTGAGGAACTCCAAAAATGAAGAAAGCCTTAAGTTTAGCTTACACCAGGGGCCATTGGGGCAACCAAGCTTTAGGTAATGTCCTCAGCACACAGTTCATTCTTCGATTAATACTAATGGATAAAGCAAACACCTGGATATACTGAACAAAGATCAGAAACCAAAACCAAATCACACTGTTCCTACATGACACTATTCCTTTGAAATGGACAATGTCATGCTTTGTATACAGACAGATTTTTCCTGCATTTAGGTCCCAATCCTATCCCCCACCATTAACAACAATTAGGTCGTGCTGACGGAGCACGCGCTGCATCCAAGGGGGGGGGGGCATCAGGAAGCCTACCAGAGGTAAATAAAACTTAGTATTTTCTACTTACCTCTGTGAAGGTCTCCTGGAGGCCTATGGGTCTCTCCTCAGACCTAAGCCAGCTATATAGGAGAGAAAAGGGGTGGGGCAGATTTGAAAAGAGGGGGTAGGATCCTAGCACCCGCTGGTGCTGCCAGGATCCACCTCCTCCCTCCTCTGCCCAACCCACCCATGCTGCTGACTTATTTGAGTCAGCACAATCCAAGCTCTGCGGTGGCATAGCTGTGACTGGCCTGGCAGTGGTGCAATGTTTGTGCAGTCGCTGGGCCTTTTATGACAGCAGAACACTCATTCCACTGTCATTAAAGGCCCTTAAGATTGGGTTGCTAGTCATCCTAAGAGACGCTACTGGAGTTACAGCTACTACAGTTGGTTCTCATTATCCGCTAAGGTTAGGTTCCTGGAAAATCTAGTGGATATCGAATTAGTGGATACCAAATCATTAAGCCTATGGAGAAAATGGGGTTAGGTTCCAGTGGACCCTCTTTGCCATACGCTATATGAACTTTGTGAACCTGAATCTTACCTTGAAGTCTATGGGCTGAGTGATAGCGGGGACAGCATCCAGTATACCACATTGGCTCTTTGTTCTGGAACAATTCCTAACTCAAGCAAATTTATTATTATTCCTTCCTAACAATATTATGCAACTATAAAAGTATCCTGGAAGCCCAGAAAGATCACAAACAGTTCCCATTGTGTAGCAAATGGCATTCAACAGAACACACACACAAACACACACCGGAAACCGGAAGTGGTCATAATCGCCGCAGAGAGGCGATCTAAAGATCGGGGAGGCCCTTGGAGGGGGCCACGAGCATCCCCACACCATCCAGAGGGCGGTGTTAACTTAACTCTGTTAACTTTAAGGAGCAACCACAGGGTGGCCTGATCAGGGTTGAGACCGTTGTGCATATGGAGCAAGAATATAACCCTTTTATATTGCACCACCATCTGAACAAAAAAAATCCTCCCTTGAAGCTGCTATTTGCCTTGGCCAAAAAGTTGCTTTGCTATCATAACTTGTTCACAAACTGTAGTTACCACAAGCTAGGATTCTCCCAGACAAAACTAACAGTGGTGATTCTGGGGGGGGGGGCGCCGACGCAACACCCCCACGTGACCTGGGCGTGACGTTAGCTTCACGAGCACACCCAGCGCAGCTCCAATTACGCCCCCCCCCCACCGTTTTACTTACTATTTTGGAGCTATACAGGCTCCAGGGTGGGCGGGAGGGCCCAGCGCCAAGACGAGCGAGGTGGAGGAGATGCATCCCGGAGGCAAGTACGCCCCTTTGCCGCCACGTCCGACCCCCGCCCTGGGGCCCACGGCCCCTCCGCCCCTACCCCGATGAATCTTTTGAAAACTAATTCCAGTTTGTTTTGAATCAGAAACAAAAGCTGCAGATTTCCTCTCCTCACAGTCAACAGGGAAGTGGGGAGTACACATATCCAAGGTCCATGATTGTAATGCTAAATCATGACGTAATCATGGCTTCGTATGATATCTGAATCCAGCTCAGTGTGGCAGGTGCTCAACACAGTAACAAACAAACAAGCTCTTATAAGTATTTTTGTAGCTTGTCATTGTAATTCATTCCAATTGTCTGCTGTGCTTAAATATCACTGCCAAATATTGCAAACCTTTACAGCCAAACCATTAGACTGTGAAGGCTAATGGTTTGGGGGCCATATTACATTTCCCCAATTTTAAAATAACCAAGTGATGATTCTATAGTCAAACATACCATAACAAACTGCCGAAAAGTGGAATGACCATGTCATAAGGATTGTTATCTGCATGATGAAGGAGAGGGAGCTTCTCTACCATGGGAATATTATCACTGTCATTCTAAGGCTGCAGTCCTAAGCAGATACATGAGAGTAAAACGCACTGAAGACAGTGGGGCTTATTTCTGAGTAAACTTGCACAGGATTGCACTGTAAATGCTTGAACTGAACCAAACTGGAAACGACAAAGAAGAACTTGTAGTGGGCAAAATATTTAATTCATTGAGACTGATTATGTATTAGCAAACCAAAGACAAGTTTATAATTGTTTACTTGCCTAAGCAACTGAATATTCTGCACTATTATTATTAAGAATATTTATATACTAAAAAATTCCTGAAACTGTCATGGCCAGATACAATGAAGAAAGAACGTTTAAAAATCGGGTTTAAAGCCATGTAAAAAATACTTTGCTTAAATGCGTACAAAATGTAAAAACACTATTTTTTTTAATTAAAAAAAGTGGTCATGACATTTCCTTCAAGATCTATGTACCGCAGGTCACTTGCAGTCAGAGGCACACACTAGAGTGTGTAGAGTATTTTTTACATGGCTTTAAACACGGTTTTTAAACGTTCTTGCTTTATTTATATACTGTTTTCCAACAAAAAAAATCAGAGTGGTTTACATAGCAAAATAAATAAATAAATGTCCCTGTCTGCAAAGGGTTCACACTCTAAAAAGATGCAGAAGAAACACCAGCAAACAGCCTCTGGAAAAGGCACTGCATTGGGGTGAATAGGAAGAGTTGCTCTCCCCCTCCTAAATATAAGATGACCACGATTTCAAAAGCGCCTCCTTGCCCAGATAGCAGGGGAGCTACATTAGCGGGCAGCCTGATCCTGCCTAAGATGCGGCAGCCGGTCTAAAAGACCAGCTGCTGCATCCTAGGCAGATTGTGGGCCGCACCGACATAGCCCAGGATCACCTCAGGTGAAGCGGACATTCATCCCCTTCCCCCAGTGTAAGCAACACTTAATTTGTATGTTGAGGGGCGGTTCACATAAACCATAGCTGTCTGCCCCCATACCCAATTATGCAGCAGCAGCAGCGGCGACAGGACAGGTACACCAGGAGAGAGACATGTGTGGCTATGATTCTCTCCAATGTGATTTGGAGGGAACTGCAGGCATATTGTTTGAACTGGCTCAGAGGGTTCACCCTCTGTTTCTCTGTTCCGGTTTCTCAGGAACAATGTAAAATAGATGTTGGAGTGCTAATGAAGCCTTAAACAAAGAAGTGGTGAAAACTGTAATAAATGGGAGCACTTTTTTGTTTTGTTTTTTTGACAGTGAACTAATCACACAATTAATTCAGGATGACTTGCATATTTGTAACAGGAAGAGTAATTGTTACTGGTATGACTTACTGACATTGATCTATTCATCGTGGCATCTAACCAGTTAAATAAACTCATGACCAAGAAGTGTTGCACTAAAGAGCTCTCCAAATGTTGCCTCAGTTTTAATACATACCATTCTATGCTGGGCTGAGATAACACTGTTCCAGTCAGAGTCTTGTTGGATTGTAGAGACTAGAGTTGGTAGCTCCTCGGAGTGAGGTTTGTTGTGCAATATGGTGTGCAGAGGCAGATGGGAAGCCACAAGCTCTTCATTGTTGCCTTCTTCCTGCTCTTGTGATACTAAGTCCTGGGTCGTTGTTTCCTCTCCATCAGTTGCAAATGGAGAGGTGGCCTGCTTGGAAGACATTCTTCTACAAAACAAAAAAGGAAACACAAAGAAACATTTTACTAAACGTAAAGACCACAAACATAGCCAAGAAAAAAAAAAACCACAAGTGACAAGGACAATAAGAAGCAGACTATTTCTTGCAGTTAATATGACAACACACACAGTTCCTAACAATCCAATCCTAACTAACTTTCCAGTACCAATGCAGTTGTGCCAACATGATGCGCACTGCATCCGGCAGTGGGGGGGGGGCAGTCCTGGAGGCCTTCTCAAGGTAAGGGAATGTTTGCTCCCTTGCCTCTGGGCTGCATTGTTGTTGGAAAGTTGGTTAAGATTGGGCTGTAAGTGCGCCAATACTAAAATTACAAGTTTGTCTAGGTAGTAGTTCCTCACAGTTTATCATTTTAACTCTAAACTAAAAACATGAAGGAAAAAACACAAGCAAGGGAAAGAGGTAATGCTTACTGATTCGTTTATGCAATGGTCTATACTAGTGGTTCCCAAACGTTTTAGCACTGGGACCCACTTATTAAAATGACAGTCTATCAGGACCCACCTAGCTTTAAGAAACAAACAGCGCAATCCTATCCAACTTACACCACTGCTGTAATCAGCGGGGGAGGGCAGGGCAAGAAGCTTTGGAGGGAAGGGGAGATTTAAATCCCCTTTGAAGGGGATTTGAATCCCCTTTCTGTTCTGGGGCCTCCAGTTCTTGCTGCACCAGTGGTGTAAGTTGGATAGGACTGAGCTGTTATTTTGTTTATTTACAGTATTTGCAAGTAATATTTTATTTATTTATTTTCAAAAATCTCAATCCATTTCTCATAATGAGGCAGTCCTAACGAATAGCTTCAAGGCTTGAGGGGCTTAGTTATGTGACCCAGTCTTCACCTGCCCCCACTACCTGTCATTGACAGACTTGGAAAAACACAAACCATAGAAAAGACGCTCAAACATTTATCTCCCTATATTTAAACAAGCTTGCAAACTGCAGGCGCTCCTTGCAAACTGCAGGAGCTCAGCTCTGTGAAGGGCAATGATCAGCTGTCTGATTTTTGAATAACCTCAGAGCTTGAGGCAATTATCTGATCTTTCCATCACCGGAGTTTTCATTGGAGGCTCTGCAGGACCCATCAGAAATCAGGTCGCGACCCACCAAGTGGGTCCCGCCACAGTTTGAGAAACACTGGTCTACTACTTTCACTGATCCTGCTCACCATCAGTTTGCCATTTGCCATAGCAGGGATCGTCACAGTTCCAGCTTGGCTGACAGAATGACAGGTACAACTGAACGGGCGCACCCAGCACCAAACCCTCCAACTGGAAGTGACAAACTTTGGCCCAGGGTGAACCAGGGTGAAGTGGGCAGCTCCAGGTAGCAGACTGTGGGCCAAATTTTAGGGACAGCACAACAACCCATGGATGCTCTGCAGAGGAAAGTGAAATAGCACCACACTGCTTTTCCTTTCTCCTTCCTAACAGAAAGGAAAGAAGGCAACAAGGTGTGTGTTTTTAATAAGAAAAAAGAGAACAGAGAGGGAAAGGTTGCGGTGCCATTCTGTACTCTGCTTCAGGCAGGAAAATGTCATGATCCAGCACTGGGAAGCAGCCTACAAGATAAGGATTTGAAGGGCTGAGAGTAAGCTCTTAGCCTTCTGTAAGAGTTTCACATTTAAGTAGGTGAGTCCTGTGCTACTCAAACCCAAAGGAATATAAAGTTCCTATATATAAAGGATGGTGTAGTGGTTTGGGAGTCGGACTTAGACCTGGAAGATCCAGGTTCAAATCCCCGCTCAGCCATGAAGCTTCCTGGGTGACCTTGGGCCAGTCACTATCTCTCAGCCCCACCTACCTCACAGGGTTGTTGTGAGGACAAAACGGAGGGGAAGAAATATGTACACCACTCTGAGCTCCTTGGAGGAAGGGCGGTATAAAAATGTGAAAAATAAATAATAAAATATAATAATAACGTTGCTTCCAGGGTCATCAATTTTAACTACTAAAGCTATGTCATTTTTCCTATCTCTAAGGCACCTTGAATTCTCCCAGTCCTAACATAAACCAGTTTTTCCTCAAACCTTCTTCCCAAAGGTTTGCTCTAGTGTGTTCTCTTAATTTCAGTGGGCATGCTCAGATAAGGACTACTTGCATGCAAGAACTGCCTGTTTGAACAATTACGGTAAACTGGAAATCCTCTGCTCACTTAGTCAATTAATTATGGAATGGTTTTCCCTTACAAAACAGAATTTACAAGCCACTAGACTAAGCTGCTCCAAACAAGCCCTATGATATATTTGTTTAAAGCACTATTATCTCGTAAGCTATTTTTAACCGTAGCTAGTTAAACCTGTTGAAAAAATATACTGGAATAGTATTGAGCTAAATGGATCATGGAATGAATGACTTAACTTCAGTACTGTAGTATTTATTTATTTATTTGCAGTTTGAATTAAGTGTATGAAATACATTTCCATTTTATATTGGAACAATATAAATTTAGTACAAAGTACTAAAGATTTTGAAAAATATAGTCAAATGTAAAGCATCAATGATGAAGAAAGGTAGGCATTCAAAATCCTCCCCCCAAATTTTTGTCTCTCTGTTGCAAATACTCTCTTATCAGTTTTTTTCTAAGAAACAGTATCTTTTTCCAAAGAAACAGTATCATAACAATTTTCATTATTTCAGTCGGAGTATAATTTATTTCAAATCAAAATGCAAAAGAAAAATGTTTTATTTCACATTAAAGTAATAGTAAGGCATTATTAAACTGAAATATTTATTGGAGACATATCTTCAGATTTTGGTAAATTTCAAATATCTTTACTGTTAAAACTATATCAATAACTCAAGAATAAAGTCTCCAACTTAATTACTCTTTAATAATAATTGATTTCATACAATTTCCTTAAAAATGCACAAATCAGTTAACAGAGGAATCCACATGAGCATTTTTCAAATTAGCAAATCATTAACTCAGTAGTACTGTTTCTATAGACAAATAATTACTGATTAAAGAGTCTGGAAATCTGAGACTAACAGTTAAATTTACAGATCTGACACATGCTTTCATGAATATTACAGTGAAGGAAATATCAAGTGTAAAGAAAAATAATTAAGTTAATTCCAATTTAAACAGTAGTTTTCAATGTAGCAGGCCATGTTTCACATAGGATTTAACAGCTAATGTTAAATTTCTCACAATTAATGAGAAGACTCAGATTTAGTATCCTACAGTGAAAAAAAATTAATATAGGTTCAACTAATCTAATTATACACAGTTCTAACTAAAAGTATTACAGGTTTTTGAAGTAGTCTGAAACATATTAAAATGCCAATACCTGTTAGCCCCCCCCCCCATCTAAAAATACTTATAATATTGCTTTTTAGAATACATTTCCTTGACGGAGGTTTGTAAGTGGATACAAACCACTGACCCTGTCAATGACTAGAAGAATTAGCTTGATGTAAACATGGCTGCACTGTCTGTGCTGCACTAAAAATGACTTACTGTACAAACAGCTAAGAGATCTGAATCTCAAATCCTTGTTTTGCATATTTAAAAAAAGGGCAGAACAACTATTACTGCTACCTAATACTACAGTTTTAAATTGCAACTGCAGCAACATAGTCTAACCATGACATGAATGTTGCAGTGACATGATTTTGGTATTGTAGAGGGAATAAATCAACACAAATATTTGGAATCAGGGTGAAAGACTTAACACCTTATTTTAATTACACACACACACACACACACACACACACACACACACACACACATTCCGATTACAGCTAAGTACAATGGTAAGTAAATCTCTAGTGTTTTTAAGGCAACGGTGCATTTAAAACAGTTCTTCAGAAGAGGATTCTATTCACTTGAGCATTAGTAGGCATCTTCCAATTACAAACAGGCCTGACTTCTTCCAGAAGGAATAAGCTCTGGCTGCTTTTTTCAGTTTAAATTAATCATGACACAAACCCAGAAATGAAAACGTCTCTTAAGAATAATTCCAACTACAAACTGCACCAATGAATAACAGTGCACAATCCTAATTAAATGCAACTGTGCAGCTGCGAAAATAGGTTAAATCTGTCCAAAGCTATGAGATGGCTTTTAAAGGCTGGTTTGTTAGGGAGTGTTTTCTTAAGGAAGGCTGGGCCCTTGGTCTTAATCAGCCAATAAATTATTTCCTGCAATTACATTAAATAGAAAATTATCTTCAAATTGGGAATGTTAATTGAAAATCAAAATTCAGAGTGAAGTTTAGAAATTACATGCTGAATATAATTAGCCTGGAAAGACTTCACCTCAATTTCATAAACAGGCTTTGGGTAATTCCTCAAGTGACCATTCTGAAAGCTATCCAGTTAAAGTGCGCAGTATGCTGGAAACACCTTTTCTTTCTTTTTAAATGCATGCTAGTTCAGAATAGTTTACATGCAGATATTGACAAGGATGTCTCACTAAACAAATATCCAATGCACACAGACTCATATACTTCATACAACATCACATCTACTTCAAATACTATTAAATACAGTAGGAAAATTATTGAAGAGTTTTGCCAACAGGCAAGTATTTCTACTGATACATTTCCATGTATTGGTAGAACCCACCTGTGTTTCAAAAAAACATATTTCGGCACAGTAGGAAACACACGAGATCCTATTTAGCAGTTATTTGTATTTTCTTCATTGCTCATCCTGCATGTAATCAAATACGGGCAAAGAATCTGAGCAACATTCACCCAGAACCACTTCTGCACAACCACTACTCAGGTCAACAGGCTGTTCACAGAAGTCCCATGCAAAAGAATGAACGTTTTCCAGTTACAGCACCTGGTGGGTTGTACCCTCTAAGGTACAATGGGCAGAAGAGAGAAGAGAATTCCAGTTCCTGTTCTACCCACCTATGCTTGTTCAGACCATACACTGAGTGACTGCTGCCATAAAAAATTAAATGGACCTACATACTACACATGCATGCCACAGCCAAAAGTCTCCTTCACTTTTTTTCTGTATTGATAACAACACTGCTACAGTTATTGTAATGGACAAACAAAGAAAAGCATCACAATAAATGCTCTTAAAGGCTTCTTTTGCAACTTCACTTTCATTGACTTCAAGATCTTGTTGAATCATATCCTGCTAAAGTCTTTAGGGGAGTGATTTTAGGCAGGGTACATGACAGAAATTTGGCACATGAACAGATGAAGCTGCCTTAGACACAGGCCTATGGGCCAATCTTGTCTAATATAGTATTGTGCTCTAACACATGAATATGTGTGTTGCTATTACAATAAGTCAGACCAGTGGCCCGTCTAAATCAGCATTCTCTCCACCAGGGGTCTCCAAACTACGGCCCGTGGGCCAAAGGCAATCCGAAGACCTCCCTGCACCCTCCAGGACGCTCCAGGACTCCTGGTGAGTTTTAAAAAAAGACACCTTTGTTCCTGGCGACAGGGTGATCCCTAGGATCACTGTTGCTGCTGTCCCCACCCCCACAAAGACTCAGAGTTCTCCCTACCTCGTGGGAAAAACTTTGAGAATCAATGGTGTAAACCAGGAGTCTCCAACGTTTTCCGGCCACAGGCTGGACAGACATGATTGACAGGCCCGTCCAGCCCGCAGCCCTGCCCCTTCCAGCAGCCCCGCCCCTTCCAGTCACAATAGGACACGAGCGGCCATTGGGGAGCTGCTTGCAGGCTGCTGCAGCCTCCCTAACAGGTAGGCACAGGGAGCTGGCAGGGGGAGGTGAAGGCCACCGGGGACCAGATGAAATCAGCCCACGGGCCAACCAATTCCGGTTTTTGCAGAAACTGGAAGTGGTTGTAAATCTCCACTCCGCAGCAATCTGAAGTTCGGGGAAGCCCGCGGAGGGGTCCGCAGGCCTCCCCGCACCCTCTGGGACGCTCCAGGACCCCTGGGTAAGTGTTAAAATTACATTTAAAACTTTTTCGCAGTGGCAGCGATCCCCAGGATCGCCACCGCCATGCTTTCCCCACCCCTTAAGGTGGCAGAGGACAGCATCCGGTTCTAGTGGTGGGTCATGACCCACCACTTTGATAACCGCTGGTCTACACTGAATGGCAGTGGCCTTTCTCAGCCCTACCTAGGGATGCCAGGGACCTTCTGCACACAAAACGTTTACCACTGAGCTAGAGCCCTTCTCCTATCTAAGTTTTAAAATGTTACCTATACCTGACTTGAAGAATTTGCTTAGCATTTTGCATGTTCACTGGCTAGCCAAAGGCTGCAAATATATACATACTTACCTGGAAGTAGGCCCTATTGTACTCAGAGGGGTTTACTTTTGAGTAGACATGCATAGGTTGTGCTGTTAGACATTTTTGTATCTGATGCAAAAAAAATATCAAACTGACACCACCGCATATTTCTACTACTCTGAACAAGATATCTCAGTCTCCTCTCTTTTAAATGACATATAGAGATAAGAAAGTAGCTTCTCATGCACTGTCTACTGCTCTAAGCAACTGCTTCATTAAAAAAGCCAGGCCAGGCTGCATATGAAAACTAGACAGCTAAATGCAGAACTGTGTATTCCATGTAGTGCTGTGATTCTTTTTACATACTTGGGTTGTTTTCTAAAAGGCAGTCACTGAGGTTGCAATCTGAAAAGGGAACCTGGCATGCTGGTGAGAGTGGCTTCTTAACCCTTTCACGGTCACGTTCTGCCATACTCTGAAAATGTCCCCCAGTTGTTTTAACCCCTACAACAGAAAACAAACATGTACCCATGTCTTTTCCCCAGCAGGACTAAAAGCAGTTTTAGGGGAGTGATTTTAGGCAGGGTACATGAAGAAAAGGGGTTAAGAAGCCCCTCCTCCCTCCTCCCTGCACCAATCTTCAAAGTGCAGCCTAAATGGGTGCTTTTACCAAAACTAAAGAAGTCCCTCAAAAGAATTACAGAACTATGCCATGCAGAATGTGTTCTACCCTAGCAAGTATGAATATTAGAAAATATTTGTGAACTTGAAGGACTTGCTAAAAGTGGATCAGCCAAAAGCTCAAATGTTTACGACTATCTACACAATTCCAAGGTATTTCCCAGGATTCCCAGAAGCACTCATATTTTCAGTTCCTTGCAAAACCACTCCTATTCTAACAATGTTTTGACTTTGTGCTTCTTCTTAGTTAACTAATATTTTTATATGTAACAAATTTATAATGAGTCAAATCAGTTCTTTGCTGGGAGTTATTTTTTCAAAAAAAATAGAAAAGAATTTCTCGCCACTTATAACCTCTGAAAACAGGGATTTATAATGGAAGTGCTGACACAACCCTAACTAAAGCGGCGCAAATGGTGCTGCTATAATACATAAAATCAAGTTCTATTATTCTAAACTCTTCTCACTTGTGGGGTTTTTCTTTACTGTGCTCCCAGCTAAACTGCTGAAGCATGAAAAATTTAAATGCAATCAAATGGATCCAATTCCACTTTCCTAGAACAAGTGTCTACAGTGGTACGGTCATAAAAGGAGAGGCATCCGATTTGTTTGCTGCTTAAAAAAAACTCGTTTATAATACTGTGCAGTAGAGGAATAAGAGGAAATTACCCTCACTGTGTTAAATGCCTTGACTCTGTCACAGCATTGTGTGCGTGTGTGTGTGGGGGGGAATACATTGACAGGCAGTCCATTCAGTTAAACTAGAGAGACGCATTTTAGGGTACATGACCATTACTACAATAAACTACACAACAGCATGCTATGCTAAGGTGGGTTTATAATAATAATAATAATAATTAATAATAATAATAAAGCATCTGAAAACAATTCCACATCTTAATTGTGGCTCTGCCCAGAGGTTCTGTTTAGTGGGTTGCGTGCGTACACACACACACACACACACACGCACACACAAATTCATCAGTAGGAGGTTTATACATGTAGAATTATTTTCTCATCCTCTGATACAAGCTGCTGATCCAAGTAAAGAGCACAGGCTTCCAAAAAGTAACACTTGCTAACTGCCCCTTTTGTGAGAAACAGATGCTAATAGAAACTTTTCATCCAAGACTTAAATCTCCAAATGATTTAAATGCTGCTCTCTCAGAATTCCTAGATGACATTTGGAATTCCCTCAGTGTGAGAAAAATTATTCCAAGTTCTGCTCAGGGGCACATCTAATTTTTTATATGGCTAAACAGAAACAAGGCAAAATTCACAATGTTGTTAATAGGTACATTGTTGTTCTGAAAATATCAGCTTTCTTTACCAAGGTCTGACTTTCCTTCAAGGGACTAATAGTCATACAGGGATGAGACAGGTCTTGAAACTGAGTCGGTTAGAATGCAATCTGGCACCATCTCCCAAGGAGCCACTTCTCAGGTACATTAATCCAATTGTCGCCAGCCTATTGCTTATGAAGATACAAAGCTGCCTTATACTGAATCAAACTATTGGTTCCACTGGTGTCACTAGAGGGGTGCAGGGGTGCAGCCCACAACAGGTGATGCATATTTGAGGGGTGACATGGCAGAGAAACACACCAAAGCCCACCACGCCGCCCAGGCTTGGCCACTTTCACCTGCTCTGATTCAGCTCGGCTTGCTCAACTCCAAGCTGAGTTGCTGAGTCACCAAGTCGGAGCGGGCAACAGTGGCTGAGCAAGAGTGACACCCCTTCCTGAGGGGCATGTCACCCTTGCTCGGCCACTTTCTGCAGCTCCAACTCGGCTCGGAGCCAAGAAAGCCAAGACAGAGCAGGCAAGCTGAGCTGAGTTGGAGCACTGCGAGCAGCTGGTTTTGGGCTGCGGACAAGCGAAAAGCAATTGGTGGTCATGTCACTGCCAATTACGTCCGCGTCTGCACACTCAGTGGGTGATGCCAGAGGCACCACACCGGGCACCCGGACAGCCAGTGACACTGCTGATTGGACCATCTATGCCAGGTTTGTCTACACCAGTGGTTCTCAAACGTTTTGTTCTCTGGAGCCCTTTCCACTCCTAACAATGGTCTCTGGGAGCCCCAGGGCTCCAAGGAGCACACATTGAGAAACGCTGGTCTATGACAACAGCTGCAAGCAGTGCAAGCAGCTGCAAGCAGTGAGCAGATGGGTCTGTGCACCAGTGGGCCGTCCACGTCCTCCGGCACTGGTAAGTCCGCGTGGGGGCAGGAGGGAGTCGGGGTCAGCAGAATGGGTGGGGAGAATGCAGAACGGGGAGAAAATGGGGGGTAGAACACGGGAGGTGGAACGAGGGCTGGAAGGGGGCGGTGTCAGCAGCAACAGTACCACCAATATCCTACCCTCCTTCCAGGCTTCAACATGCCTTTCCAGGTGCACTCAGACTTCTACTAGCAAAATCACTGGCACAGGTCCGAGTAGACTCATTCAGAGGGCTTACCCCCGGGGCAAAGGAACAAATGTTCCCTTTCCCGGAGGAGACCTTTGGGGCCTGAAACTCCCATGCGGGATACAGCTCACTCCCCTTTGGCACGGTTGCATTGCCATGTGTGGAGTTACATAGGATTGGGCTGTTAGTCATTCTACATTACCAGATCTGCATAACCCTAAATAAGCTCCTGATATCTGCTTAGGTCATTCTACATTACCAGATCTGCATAACCCTAAATCAGCTCCTGATATCTGCTTGGGTCTGATAATATTCCTGGCTCCTGCCTCATGTAGGGCCTGATTGCAGTGGAAAGACCTTAATCCTGCAAATGTCTCATATACCCCATTCCACTACAGTCAGTAAGAGACTTAGACCTGATCTATACATGTAGCTGAATGAGACTTTAAAATGAACTATTCCTCTTCAAATGGCAAGTTGAGGAATATTATTCTTCAGTGGTCCCACATTTTTTTAAAAAAATCACTGCAAGAAGAATGCTAGTATATCATATCACATAAAGCCCAGCCTGCTCTGTGCTATTTTTCTACAAGCAGGGGAAAGTTTATGTACAGCAGAGGTTCCCAATCTTTTGCCACAGTGTACCACCTTTGTGGGCCTCCAGCCCGCCACATACCACCAGACACAAGTGCTGATGATGTCACTGGAACTTACTTCCAGGTTCACGGCCACACCGGAGTGCAGAAATGCAAGGTAAAATGCAAGGGAGGGCAGGACAGCTATTTTGCGTGCTAGAAGCCCACACGCTTAAGCTCTGCTTGCTCAGCAGAACTCGAACTACTGCTTTTCGGGCTCCAGCGCAGCACCACATGGCCAAGATGGAAGCCGCCATATGGCTGCCAGCAGCCCGCATACCACCAGCCTGTGGTCCACGTACCACTAGTGATATGCAGACCACAGATTGGGAATCTCTGATGTAAAGGAACGTTTAAAACTATGATTCCTGCACCTGCAGATTGAAATGCAGTACCAGTCTATCTCATTTTGTTGCATGTATAGATCCAGCGCAAAGCTATAAACAATGGGTGTAACTTCACTTACTTAAATGAACCAACAGTGATTCCCTCCCCCCTTTGGAACCAGCTCCACAAATCATGCATAAAAAAGATTTACTATACTTCTGCCACAGAAGAATTAACCCATTTCCAGGAAACATGACATAATTAGAAGGGGAAAAATGGAAATCTTAATCTTGATGCCAGATTATTTGGAACTCTGTGCCTGCCAAACATGTAGCCATAACTCAGAAACATAATTAATTGCTGACGTAATTCTGTAATCCATCTGACATTTAAGAACAAATAGTTATTTTCTAAAATTATAATGCATGATATCTAATTACAAGAGATGTATATGACAGGAACGTGACCATACAAGAGGAAACGCCAAACAGTGGTATTTTCATCCAGATACATAATTCCTACTGAACATAAAACTTTGTTAATGGCGCTGATTCATAGTTTGTAGTACAATAAGGAACTCTAATTCTGCTTGTTCCTCACCACTGGCACCTACTGTATGTATAAAGCTACGGGTTTCAGTAAATTTTTTGAAAAATACACATATGCTCTCACTAAATTCTGTACAAATTAGGCATAGTAAAAACACCCTCAATTGGAGCAGGCATTTTAAATGTTTTGAATTTAAGTTATTTGAGAAAGTGAAAGAATAAGAGCAATCAGTAAATCCCTATAGCCCAGCACTTTTCTTGGTGGTTGCATTGGCAAGTAACATCTCTTTATCCATAAAGCAATGCCCCTAACCCAACACAGCATCCCATCATATAATATCAAGGAGGGGAAGTTGCATTGTGGGTTTAAAAAAAAAAACGGCAGCCATCAGTATGGCTGCTAAGAGGAGCTCCAGTCTACCACAATAATCCCCCAAAATCCTCAGTGGGGATTATGTAGGAGGAGGCACACTGAGAGTCAGACCTGAACTAAAACAGAGATGGTAATTAGTATATACTCTGCAGTGGTGTGCCTAGTGCCACTGGTACCCAGGGCAGACAGGCTACCACTGTCTTGCCCTTGGCTGCTCAAAGTCATGGGTAGACCTGGCCTCTGCCTTGAGATTCTCCCCCCCCCCCCAGGAGGCCAGGTCTACCCAGAATTCAAAGCAGCAGGTAGATCTGGCCTCTGCTTCGACATCGCTAGGGGAGCCTAGGTCTACCTGGCATTTGAAGCCGCAGGTAGATCTGGCCTCCACCTCAAGATTCCCCACCGAGTAGGCCAGGTCTACCCAGGCTTTCTACCCTGTCTACCCAGACAGGCACGCTGGTACCCCCTTACAACATGCACCTGGGGCAGACCACCTCCCCTGCCCCACTCCTGGTACACTATTGCCTCCCTGTTCAGCTATACAGTATATTCAAACAACATGTGCAATCAATCACATGTATGCTTCTTTTTCAGTTTCAGAGCTAAAACACTATTTCCTGGTTTTCTAAGAAATCTTTTGCCAGCCACTGACTGAACTGTTATGAAGTCATTGAAATTTCAAGATCATTCTAAATGCTGAGGGGGAAGGCTTGGGCGCAGAATACTAACCAGGCTCCTGAGTAGGAATTGGGTGTTATTTTGGCTGTGGAAAACCTCCCACAGAACCAGGCTGGAAGAGATAGAGATGCGAGGGAGTTCCACATAGAGAACATAGGGAAAGAAAGGAAGGAGAAAGGATCCAGAGGAAAGCCTCACACAGGAGCTAGGGGAAAGTGAAGCTGTTTGATGGGTTAACAAGAAGAAATTGGGCACACAAAGGAGATAGAGAAGCAGACGAAGTATAGAACTGAGAGTCAAAGGACTTATAGAGGCCAAGGAATTGGGAGAAAGTTCACTTCAGTTCCATATGTGTAAAAATGAAACTAACAATGTAATCAATGGACTTGAGCTCAGTGGAACTTATTGCTGGGTAAACATGCTCAAGCTTGCACTGTTAGACCAACAGTGATCTGCCTTGCTGGGTTGTTGTGAGATGCAAGAACAGGATGCAAACTAAGAAGGACTGCGCTTCACTTAGTATAGTGGAAGTGTTTTATAACAGATTCTAAAATTACATACTCCTACTACCATGTACATATCACAAAAAAGTGGATTTAATTGCAAAGAGGTGTCACAATTAATCAGTGTTATCAATCCGACACTGAACCTCTGCTGCCACTGAAAATCCTAGTCATCTCCACTGCACTCTGCTGACCGAAGCTTCTTGTAAATGGATGGATTGCAACTGAGGAGTGCTTTGGGAACTATGCAGCTTGGCTATTTTGGGTTGATGAAGTGTACCTCTGTCTTCGCAGTGAGCAGCATTTATGAACGGTGTATAACACGCAGAGGAGATTCTTTGGCTGCTAGAAAGTGGAAGGAAGAAGTAGGGCTCATACATTCCTAATATACAAAATTGCAGGGGAGGGGGTGGACTTAAACCCTCTCCATCAGCATTTGTGTAACTCCACCTACAGTAGCATTCAGTGAAAAATTCACAAGCTAAAACTCAACACAGATTGTGCTGAAGACCAGCAAAACAACAAGCATAGAACTTCAGAATATTAATATTTTCTACAGTTTATATTTAGCTGATAATATTGCTGTGGCTTTATTTATACAGCTTAAGCCTGTTCTTTGGACTAGAGCTCATATGCCTTGGAATGCTTTGACTCATGAATTGTTTCTCCTGATAATGTTACATCACGTAACTCCCTCTGTTTAAATGGTTAGTATTAGCTTCTCCGTGATGCCTGCCTTAAAGTCGTATGACTCTGCCATGTGTCTCTGCATATCTGATTTCTTTCTATTCCAAAATATATCAGTCTTTCGCAAGAACTTTCCTAGATGGGAACAATAGTGAAGGCACTGGCAACAGATCCATCTGTTGGTTTTTCTTTGCTTCTACTTGTTGCTTTGGCAGCATTAAAAAATATAAATAAATATATCCATTAAGAATAAGAGAAGTTAGAATTAAATATTACTAGCAGTTTTGTATGGTATAATTTGTAAGTCTTCTTGGCTGATGGTACTCTACAGAAATGATTTGGATGTTTGATTCTATTTTTAGGCCACAAAGAAACCTACACTGATTTATTTTTCAAGAAAAGTAAAAAGATCCTTTAATTATGTGTGGTTGTGAAAGATATTTGAACTCCAGCTTTGTTCTAGATTGGTAACATAAGGTGCCTTCATGTGTTTTGCCTCTCTGCAAACTCAGGAGCAGACTGAAGATGAATATACAGATTGCATCACATGAAGATGCAAACTGTAAATGACAAAAACATGCTGCACCACTGTTCTGCGCATAAAACTATCCTAACACAAAATACTTTTCTTTTCCAGTGTATTGAATATGGATTTCTAAAGCTGAATTCCACTTTTCAGCATTTCTTTCTTTTTTCCTTTCCAAATAAGAGAACGAAGAATCAAATTCAAGCTCATCTGTCATCACTTTATAGTAAACCACCAAATTAGTACCTTGGTATAAAACGAAACAATAGCTGTTGCAATACAGTTGCAGATTATTGGTTTAATTCAAACCCTACCACACAAGTCTAAAACATTTCTAGTGAGCACAGTATTTCTGATTCAACAGAGGTTACACAAGTATCAAAGCAGTTAAATATAGGTGCCAAACCACATTGCCAGGAGCTCTCAGTACTGTGAGGTGGTGTTACCTGACACCTTCCTGAATATAAAATTACTTGTTTCTGCAAATGAAGACAATCAAATTGTCACCTTCCATTGTAATAATACACAACTGGTGATCAGCAAAGTGCAAACGTAATTACCGCAAAGCAACAAAGAGAAAATGTAAATCTCTCTGAAGAATAAACACATCCGTCTCACTATCCAAAGAAGAGTCTTCATTTTACTATCCAATGGTATCAGGAAATTCAGACATTCAAAACATGAGACAGGACCACTTCATACAAGATTTTAATTTTTTTGTAGTTGAGCACTATATACTGCAGTAGCCTGAAGCCATAGAAGGCTAACTTACAGCATATGGGTCACAGATGGCATACATAGCAGGGCACTGTGGCACACCTAAGCAGGAGCAAGGAGACCCACAGATTGACTATGGCACAGAGACAGGCCTGCACCTGGTCTAAACAATATGCTTTCCGTGTGATTAGTTGATTATTCATGAGATGAGCTGTATAATTTTAAGCATTCCCACACACATTTTGCATTTGCGTACAGCTCCAGAATCCACCTGAAATAATCCAGGACTGTTTAGCATGCTGTAAGAGAATTGTGGCATTCGTATCATTTAGAATGAGTTAATGTGGTATGGCAACTTCCTAGTTTTCCATCTCCCTGATGCTTCAGAGGGTGCAGGGGCAGTTCGGTTCTACTGCTCATGTATCCCACCTGCCTTCCTTCCATTCCACCACAATGTTCAAGGGGGGGGGGGCTATAAAAAGGAGAAGGGTTTCTAGGGAATCCCACATGCAGACACTGCCCAAAGGGCTAAGAGCACCTTTGCTTCAGCAAGGGACACTTCTTTGGATAAGCAAATGAATGTGTTTATTCTCCAGAGAGATACATATTTTTTTTCTTTGTTGCTTCACGGTAATTATGTTTGTCATCATGCCCCTTTGAGGGCTGAGAGGGGGAAAGGGATGGGGAGGAGCTGCCTCCACTCACCAATGCCAAGGGCACACCCCGACCCCCTCCCAGTTTCCAAGGTGCAATAATGTGCAAGTCTGGCAGGGTGTGTGCAGAGTGTACCTCAACCAAAGCAGAATTGCCTCCTGCTCCACTAGAGAGTAACACTACAATCCTATGCCCACTTAATTAGGACCAAGTCCCTTAGAATTCCATGATACTGACTTCCCAAGTAACATGCACGTACGTAGATATGCTTGCTTCTGGGTAAACATGCACACAGGCTTGTGAAAACATGTTAACTCTGAAGCAAAATCCTCACTGTATTCCACGGGACTTAATGCCAGTGAGAGTCTTGGGAGGGGGAGCAACCTTGTTTGGCGAGCGAGCAGCATGGAATGTGATTGCGAGCCTCCTGATTCACCGCACATCCACATAGTATTGTTTGGACTGAAAAACAACAAGGCAACAATTCATCTCATTTTCCATGGATTCTTCATATAGCTGTTGCAAGTGTATCATTTCAATTAGATCATATTCATCCTAAATATGAGATATCTCATCCTTAGGACCCTATTCTAGTCCTCTTTTCCAAGGCCTGCCAGTGGTATTGAATACTGCCAGTCACCTAATTCTGATAATTAACTTGCAATGCTCTACAAAGATTCTGTTCCTTCTTGCCTGGACAATTCCTCTGCTTTCCCACCTGATTTTTCCAGTACAGAATTCATTACATCTGAATACATACGTGAAACTATTTATCAATCACAATTCTCTCTCTCTCTCTCTCTCTCTCTCTCTCTCTCCCCCCCCAAACTTAACTCTTCTCCTTTGATGAAGCATCCCTGAGCGAGTTCATCTATTTGAGGCCTGTACTGTGCAACTAACAAAGATGCCACATACAGTACTTCCATCTATACAAGTCAAAAAAGATCCTTGATCAAGTAATTTCACCTCGATCACCAATTCCAGTTGTTTTTCATTATTAGAAAGCCTAGATGGATATACGGTACACTTTTCCATATTCAGATGTAAACCTACTATGCACGGATGCAAGCTATTAAAGTGTTCAAACTATTGTGAATTTCAGGATACTATTAAGCTCTTTAAAAAGAAGTTAAGGGAAACTCAGTGCACTAAACATCTATGAGCCACCTTCTAAACACAGTAGGCAAGGCAGGCTAACCAGCCTTCATGCTGGAATTTGTGAATTGGGCTAAAACAGCCTTCTATGAGTAATAAAAATAGCTCTGGTCCCAACATTTACTGAACCACACAACGTGATATCTTACAGGCATCCAGGACCATTTTTCCCAAGAGAAACTGAAACATTTTACAGATCCTGAACCAGAATCACTAGTGAAATGCAGTTACTCTTAATAGTAGAACTTACTTGAGTAAGCAAGTAACAGCATTTTACAAGATGTATGTCAAAGACAACTTCTTCACTAGAAGACAAAAAGAGAACACTTTCGTTCCTTTTAATTGGAAAGGAAATCTGAAGCTTCTTTTCGCACAATCTACCATTAATAAATGACATATTTCTCAGGACAACAAACAGACGGTATTTTTCGAACTCCCCTCAAGACATGCAAATAAACGCAATAGGTAAATAGCATTGAAGTTGCTATAAAAATACTTTATCTTCATTTTCTATTATTAAAAACCACAAACACAACCCAAAAGAAGTCTCTCCAATTGCTACTGTGTTCCAAAACTGCCACCATTTATTGGATTCAGATTGCAATTATAACTTAACACACATTTGAAAAAGATTTGAAAAAGAATCTAGGATACACTGAACATAAATATATAGGGTAGATTTCATTATTATTATTTATTTTATATTTAGGTATACAAAAGTGTACTACCATATCACAACTGAGTACAATCCACTTGTCCTGGCATGTTTATTAGGCCCACTTGCTTTTCTCAAACACTACCTGATTACTATCTATCACAAGTGGGAATATGCTTATACCCCAAAGCATCAAGGAAAAACACAAGGCAAGGTGGAAAAATAGGGCCAGATAATTGGTTAGGAAGCCAATGGAAGAGGAGTTAAGGCAGTTGTTAGGGCTGCAGCTCAGTTTGCCGCTTTGCACTTGTTTGGCACGAACACACACACACACACACACACACACACAGAGAGAGAGGCAGTGTAGGAAGTAATTGGAGATGAGACCTGAGATCAAAGATTGGAGATATGGATAACAGAGCATCTAGAGGCAGCCAGCAAATGCTAGGAAAGGAGGAGAAAACCAGGGACCGCTTGAAGCTGGGAAAGTGCCCAATGCAATTAAATATACAGGTCGTCTCTATATAGGTAGTTCCTTGTTATTCCCGGGTTCAGCATCTTTAGTTGTGGTACTAAAGAAGGTTTCCAAGGAGTATCATCTTATTCATCATCTTTCTTTCCCTAAAGGATATTTATGTTCAGTTCACTAATGATCCTTTGATGAGGCTGTGGCAATTCTGAAGGAATATGGATCAATTGCAAAATGTGACATTGAATCCATATTTTGGCTATTAGTTGTTCACTGCCATGATTTCAGCTTGTTGGGTTTCTCCTTTGATGGCCAATACTATGTGGCCAAGGTGTTCCCAACGTAGATCTTAGTTTCTTGTGCTGCAAGAAATTCAGAAAATCAAGAAATTCAGCTTGATGCTAGGCCCATAAATACAGGAGCTACATAGGTATTATGGCCTTTTAGCTGGATTACGTCCTATTAATGGGTCTGGGATGTGTAGGTCACTATAGAAGGCACTTACAAGGTTTTATTTTGCTAACTAAGGAAATAGGCATGCTGTTAGCTAGAGATAAAGCTGAAGGCCAAGCCACATTCATTATATATACGTATAGGGATATGTGGGGATTAGCGGGGCTGCAGCAAGTAGCATGTGATCTGTCCTCAGGCACTTTATGTCATCACTGAGTATCAGAGGTCTTTGGACAAGGCAGGGGTTCACACCAGCCTTCATAGAGGGAGGGGCAGAGCTGGGCTAGAGCAGGGGGTTTCAGGAAGGTGAAAGGCGGAGGGAGAAAAGGAGGCAGAGAGAGGGGGGGCAGAGAAAGCGTGAGCGGAGCAGACAGACGAGGCAGAGACCCAATGAAGGGACAAGGTATCTGAAGGAGACAATGAGGACAGGAGGATCAAGGGGGGAGAAACGGACCAGCAAGAGGGAATGGAAGAGCCAAGGCCAGTGGGAGTGAAGGGAGCTATCGAAGGAACCAGCGGAGGTGAGAGAAAGCAAGGAGAGAGAATGGGGCAAGGAGGAAGCCATCAGAGGCCAGTGGAAAGAGGAGGAATCCAAACAAGGAGGGGAAAAAGGAAAGGGGAAAGGGGGGGGTCGAAGTTACCATGAAAGGCAAGGGTAGATGAGGTGCAGGAGAGACAGTTCCTTCTGGACCATGGAGAGTCCTTGGCCTGAGGCTATAAAATTGCGGATCACCCAGTAGCCAGAGGAAGCCTCACTCACTTTCAGGCCTTCATGAACCCAGGACCAGAACCCGAAATGTCCCAAAGTTCACATGCTGTTACTTTTCCAACACATATTAGGGTGAATGTCCATTTGAGGGAGGATTTAAGCTCTTGGTTGGGATTCCTACAGGAATTTAACAGGGTATCATTTTGGCAGGCCAATAGCTTGCTGGAAGTGGAATGCTGGGTCCATTCTGATGCCAGATGCTGGCATCAGAATGCTGGCAGAACTAAGTTTGGGGTGTACTTCACAGGTTGCTAGTATGCTGTAAAAATGGCTTAACATCAGATTTTACCTTTTTGGAATTATTTTCCACAGCGGTTACAGTGCACAGGAAGTTAAAGGACATTACAGTACACTTCTGATACGATAACCAAGATGTCTTTATTATCAGGCAACAGACATCCAGATCCTCTACTGTTATATACTTAGTCAGGGCTTTTGTGATGCAACACCTGTGCAAAAACACCTTGTTCATTTTCCAGGACAAAGGATTTATAGGTAAAAAAGCCATGTAAAATACTTTTAAAAAACCTAAAAACTGCATTAAAAACATCCAAATTCACGATACTTAAAAGATATTAAGAATAGCATCAGTGAATAAAAATTATTAAAATACAGATTAGGTACAAGGACCGACGTTTCGTCCTACTCATAGGACATTGACTAGGTCTGGGCAGCGTGACTGCAGATGTCAAAAAAGATGTATTTAATGTTTTTAGGTTTTTTAAAAGTATTTTACATGGCTTTTTTACCTATAAATCCTTTGTCCTGGAAAATCGTAGCTGGCCATGAAAGCTTTCGCTCACCTTGTTCATTGCCAGACACATGCTTGGGCTACAGAATCTGTCTCGTCTTCAGAAGGAGCGCTTTGCAATCTGACACCCTAGCAGATCTGGATTCAGGGCACATGCCCCTTTAGCTGTGGAGCCTTGGATCAGAGAGGCACACAGGGCCATCAGTGTACATCTGGGGGGAGGTATAAACATCACGTTAAGTAGTTTTGGGAATTCAGGGGAGACTGAGCAATGTTTGGCCAATTCCCCCTGAGCATTTGATGCGCTTCATGGTTCACCTGAAGGATGCAGGAAAAGTGGTAGGTGCTTTATCTATGCATGTAGCAGCACTGGCCTTCCAAGCCAAGGCAGAAGGTTTTCCTTATAATTCTATGGAATTTTGGGTCCAGTATATGCTGGAGGTAGGATGGTTGCAGGAGTGCCCAAAGACCCTTGATCGCAGGTACCCATTCACACCAGATCTCCTGACAATGGAGTCTTTAGGGATATCTGCCTGTCACAACATGAAGTGTTTCCTAAGACAACAGTGCTTGTGGTACTTTGGGGGGCGTTCAGGCATAGTGAGCTCCTGACTAAGTGAAAAAGTGACCAATCAGACTACGCTTTATAGAAAGCAGTCCTGGTTCTGGGTACACAAGAGACAAGGATTAGACTACAGCATTGTAAGAGGGATCAAGAGGGCAGAAGATACACAGTGCAGCTGCAGAAAAGAGAAGGTTTGGTATTATGCCCAGTAACTGCTCTTTGTGATTTGTGGACATTCCATCACTTTGGAATTTCTCGCCCACAAGGGAGAAAGCACCAGCAGCATGAGCACCCATCTGGGCCTTAGCGGAATGACCTGCATCAGTTTGGTAGTTAGGTGGGAGATGCTTTAGAGCCAGTTGCCACCAATGGTTGAGGAATACTTGGAGCACAATCTCCCTCCAAGTCCTGTTAGCTCACATAAGCTCACAGACAACAGGTTTGTCCTCAAGCCACCAGGCCCACAAGGACTTGATTCTCATTCAGATGAGGTTTCCAGACTGGTCATATTTTGGTCTCAACTTCTCCTAGTGAGGGACTAGAACATAACATAAGAAGAGCCCTGCTGGATCAAGCCAAAAGCCCATCCAGTCCAGCTTCCTGTATCACACAGTGGCCCCACCAGATGCCTCAAGGAGCACACAAGACAGCAAGATAACCTGTTTCCCGTTGACACTCCCTTGCACCTGGCACAGAGAAAACCCACTTCTAAAACTAGGCGGTTGCTTATGGCTTGTAACCTGTGATGGTCTTTTCCTCCATGAATCTGTCCAAACCCCTTTTAAAAGGCATCTAGGCCAGGTGCCATCACCACATCCTGTGGCAAGGAGTTCCACAGATGAATTACACGCTGGGTAAAGAAATATTTTCTTTTGTCTGTTCTAACTCTCCCTCCACTCAATTTTAGTGCATGTCCCCTGGTTCTGGTGTTGTGCGAGAGGGAGAAGAATTTCCCTCTATCCGCTCTCTCCATCCCATGCATAATTTTATACGTCTCAATCATGTCCCCCCTCAGGCGCCTTTTTTCTAGGCTGAAAAGCCCCAGACACTGTAGCCTTTCCTCATAAGGGAGGTGCTCCAGCCCACAAATAATTCTGGTCGCTCTTTTCTGCACCTTTTCCAATTCAACTATATCCTTTTTGAGGTGTGGGAGCAGAACTGGACTAGGAATCCTGGGGAAATTGAAAGTCTAGGAGAAAGCTTAATAGGGACTTGGAAAGGGTGATTATAACAGCAGGAAGAGCTATTATAGCCCACCTAACCACAGCTCATTCCAGGCCTTCTTTTACAGAGGTGATGGAGTACATTTATCTTTTTTGGGTACTGACTTGTTTTGGGGAGACTTACAGTGTCTCCAGCCCACTCCTATCCTCCCCCGGCATAGGTGCTACAGTGTGGGCCACGCAGCCCACACTGAATCCTATCCAGGGAAGGAACAGATTGGAGGTCTACTCGGGATAAGCGGGCATTGGCCCGTTACCCCGGGTAAACCCCTAGCTGCCGCAATTGGGCTACAGCCCCATGTCATCTGCAAGAGCCTGGAGGGGGATCAGATATGGTGCGTTGCGGCACCGCTGATCCCTCTCCCTCCCAGGCCCAATCCACCCACTCCCCCACCCTTCCCCAGGCCCTGTGCTGCTCGGAGTGGAACTTACCCACTCCATGGCAAAGGTTCTTTGGCCACAGTGGCAGGTGGTGCAGGCCTCGGCACCACCTACTCACTGGGTGCCGCAAACGTGCCTTACGACACATTTGTCGTAAGGTGCTGCACTGGCCTAAGCCAGCAATAGGATTGCACTGTTATTCTTGACAAGTAGGATGGGGGACTAAGCTCTAGACATGTGGCAGGTAGAGTGCAGGACATAGATTAAGAACAGGGATTGGTGCACACCTGGAATTAGTAAAATTAATGTAGAGGGATGCGGAATCGATTTGCAGAGGCTGCTCAGCTTGGAGATACTAGCTAGGAACCCCATGTACAAGGATTGCAAAGTCAACCTCAAAGGGTGTTTGACGGGTGCAGAGAGTGGGGTGCAATTCAAATCTTTCTCAACCCCTTACAGGGGTTGTAGCAACAAACTTGGATTGGGATCTGAAGATCTACAGCTTTCAGTCAGTTGCTGGCTGTTTCCTCCAAGACAGAAGCCCTCCTTCCCTTAGGAGGGTGGAGTGTCAAGGTACTTAGGACTCATGGCAAGATGGGGAATGGGGTGAGGTGAGGGGGAAGTGTGGAAATGTATGCCACTGTGGCCTTCTTTGTGTGCCAAAATGTTTTTTGAAAAATTTGGGGGCAGCACCTCAAGGTGGGACCCAGACCCTGAAAGGATATGGGCTGAGCCTGTCTCTATATATCAGAAGAAGTGAATTAAAAGATATAGTAGGAGTGACCACTACATAAATGCAGTTTGTATAACCATAGCTAGTAGTTTTTCAGCATCATGATGTTACTTTACAGGGGGCACTAGAGATGCTAATAAACTTGAAGACCCCACATAGGAGTTGAGGATAGGCACCACTTCATAATGTTTACACCAAAAAAATTATAAACATATTTAGAAAATATGCCTAAGAAATTATATTTAGAAAAAAGATGCTAAATGTTAGGCTCTTTAGGAATGCTATGGGAAGAAAAACACATGTTGGACAATGGAAACCTGATGCTGAAAAGTCTGTATTCTATAAAACCTAAGGTGCTCAGACTTTATTTTGAACTTCTGTTTTAATTCACAGTCCCATGGTTCTCAACAAGTATAAAAATCCATTCATTCAATAAAAACCAAGATATTCCATAAGAGTACAGAATACATAGCTTTAAAAGCACTTTTCACCAGCAACACTTCTGAAGACAATATTTTTCAACAAGTAAACTGAAGACTTGTTTCTGTTAATTCAAATTAATTTTGCAATCATTTCTAACAAGCTCTGCATGTTAGTATTTTAAATGTGTTTCTTTCCTTATGCAACAAAGCACAACTGAAAAAATTTCCTCATAGTGCCTGATGTGGTACATAAGAGCTGAAAATAAAATTGTTCTCTATTGTGGTTTTCATCTCTGACCTGATTTTTCCTATGTCTTTAGGATACAACATATGATCTGTATTTGAAAGGAAAGAACGTTAGTTTCCTCAATGCTGTCAATTTTTCACTCAGGGATCTCATAACAGTTTTTCCATTTGTATTTATTGGGAATAATTTATTATGAGAAAGTAAATAGCACATAATGTTCATTGTTGATTGCTTTGACAGTCAATGTTCTTATGTTATATGAGCTGTCTATCCTATTTGCAAGACAAGTCTGCAGTGAAAAAGCATGGGACTTTACTGCTTTCTGTTGAAATGTTGGTATCCAAATCATCACCGTTGCATTCATCAACCCAATATTTAATAGAGCAACCATACCTAAATTTAAGCCGTGATTTTTCAAACTGCATTTTGGAGAATCCAAATAGGATTGCCTGCCACTACTGATCATTTGTCTGCCACTACTGTACCTATCTTCGCCATCAGGTGTGACCAGCACCCTATGCGAATTGAGGGCACCCATGACTAGAACATATCCCAGGATCCACTGCAACATGCAAAGGTTCTGTGACAGAAACCAGGTGTTTCAGTCTGGGCAGACAAGTCAACGGGGAAAGGGTTCCCTGAAGGTATAACATTTGAAAGCCACTTATTTAAGGTTGGGCGAAAGAATTATGAAAAGATACTATTGAGCAGTTAACTACAGAGAAGAAGATAGGAGCTTTGCTGATTTACATGACTGAGAAATCATGCATCCTGCACGACGATTCTGCATTGTTGTAAAAAATTCTGGGCCATGGTAGTAGAATTAAAATATGGATTAAAAACAGATTTGGATATTCAAGGATTACACAATTTCTGAATACAAATAGTCATGAGCAGTGAAAAAGTTCTCACTTGGGATATCCACATGGCAAAATGTCCTTCCTTCTCTGCTGGCTGAAATGAAGCAAGTGGTAAATTTGAAGTGCTCTCTCTCTCTCTCTCTCTCTCTCTCTCTCTCTCTCTCTCTCTCTCTCTCACACACACACACACACACACACACACACACCCCTATAAGGTGGCCATTAATGTTTGCTAGTCCAAGAAAGAGCAGCAATCACAGTCAGGATCAACAACAACAGGATTAAAAAGGCCTGTTAGGTTTGAGGTTTAACTGGAATTTCTATGTGGATGTTTTTGTTGTTGAGTTTTTGTTACCTAGATTGGGCTTTCACATTTTCTCACTAAACATAAGTCAATGAACCATTTTTAAATCAGTGTCTCTCTAAACACATGAGCCTATACAAACAAGTAATAACTGCTTCTTCCACCTATGAAACAGCACTCCCCATCTATTTCATACACGTTGCTTGACTACAGCCCCTATTCTAACTATCGTGCTTGGGGAAAAAAAAGAGCTTACCTTTCCATCCTAAAGACAAAACAATTATTATGGAACTGAACAACAGTTCCAATAGCACATCTTCACTATGACACATTTTTTTCAGAAAGCAAATTTGAGAAGTTCCATATACCTCTGCATCTTAATCATTATCAAATTAAATCACTCTGCC